>JAFNEN010000735.1:20000-201090 GCA_019343175.1 Oedothorax gibbosus | reverse complement strand
AGCATACAAAATTAGAGATTTTTTACCCTACTTTCTCAATTTTGTAAAACAATTTGTTGCAATTACTTATACACACAATTATTTTAAATTACAAAATATGCATATTCTTATAATCCGAAGTAAGGTCCTTCTAATGATGCATACAAAATGTATTTAGCTAATGTTTCTGTCAAATTTTTGTCTATCGTAAATTAAGAAGAAAAAAACCTTAAAACTTCTACAATACCTTGCTTTACGACCCTTCCTCCTTTCCAATAGAGTAACAAAATTGAAATCCCAGACGTAGCAAAAAAAATGTTTAAAAAATTGATAACGATCCGTGTTATATCTAAACATTCTGTGCTACACAAAAAAAAATCAATAATAACCAATTCCAAGCGAATAATTCTTTCCCTTGACAATAGTTACTGCCCCAATTTCAGTTAAGTGCGCGACAAATCCACATGTTAATTTGACAAAGAAGCATTAGAAACCAATTTTAAGCAAAATGTCTTTGAAAAAGGGGAATGGGACTCGTGAATTTTCCAAGAGGCTAGAATTACTTAGGCAGCTTTGGTTTTTGCTTTGTAATACCATACAATAATAGAAGAAAAGTCACGCAATATTTAATGAAACTCAAATAATCAAAGCAAGATCCCGCCAAAATAACGCCATTCATTAAAATCTATAAGAGAACATAATTTATGTAACTTAAATATATTAATTTGAGCTGTACAATAATTCATTTCAAACATTTGTTGCTTCCACAAAATGTTTTCAAATTACGGACAGCTAAAAAAGGTGGACTAAATTTGTCGTTAGTTGGGTGAGTAAACATTGCATTTGAGGTACAATTTGCTAGTTTTACAATGAAGAATTTTATGTACTTTTTAACTATCACCTTTGAGTTTTTAAGTTAAGCATTTTGTTAGCATAGCACGCAAAAAGTATATAAAACGTGTTTAATAAATATCGAAGAAAAACGGGAAATTGCTTTCAACAAGGTCAAGGTACCTGATATAGTAACCTTTATATTTGTTTACTAGGTCTAACTTAGAAAAAAATCAATCGTAGTTGAAATTTATGGAAAAATATCGATGAGTAAAAGCCTCTGAAAGACTACTATTTACTCGTTGGTTTGAACTTGTCATTATTTGCATGGTAAACCAACTTCGGATGGATCTTAAGGGGACGCATTACCCAAAATTTAGGGCAGCCCAGAAAATAATTAAACATGCTCGAATGTTGTGAGCTAAGGATATTGCAAAAAAAGAAGGATTCTATTATAATGGTGGAGGTTTATTGAAAATGATATAGTGGTTTGGTAAAATGGTTTTTGAAATTTTATGTTGATTTTTTAAATTTTAATTTTTTCAGCTTGTGAATGGTTAAAACCCTAAGGCTTTTAGGTAAATTAATGTAGAGCTCCAATTTTTTTTCCTGTGTTGAAACATGTGCGTTTAACAAAAGTTGGTATGGGATAAGGTCTAGTGTGAATAGATTTTTTTTTTAAATGCTGAAGGTGAAAATTTACAAAAAATCTTATTTTTTAGCCATTTTTATACATAAAGCTACATAACTTTTTTTTATTTAACTGATAGCTCAATATCCATACCAACTTTTATTAATAGATGTTGTGGGAACATTTTGAAAAAAATCCATTACAAAATTCTTTAAATTGTAGGAAGAGTAGCATTTTGAAAAAACGTTAAAATTTTTTAATTTTTTTAATTTTTTAAAAAAACTTACGTTTTAATATTTATTATTTTTTCGTATATGTTTATTGAATGTTAGTTCTTTGTAAAAATAGTTTAATTTGAATGCTAGCAATAAAAATACTGGATTTAGTTTTTTGGGTACCGCGTCCCCTTAAGTTTGTTTTATCCGAAAACTCGTCCGACCAAAAGTCTACACTCGTAAAACAAACGAGCGGTTTTAACTCAGTCTGAGTTAATTTCCACTCCTTTCCGTGCCGAAAATGCACTTCTCCTATAGGAGTGGATTTCACTCTTATGTTTTAAGAGTGTATGTCTTACCTACTAAGCCTTCACACTAAAATGTTGTGATAATCTTGAAGGCGTTTAAACCAAAATAGCTTACACTAATGTAAAACTCATTTCTTATTCAAACGCATGTTGGAGCTTTGTCAAACGTACCAAACGAAGTCGTGCAAAAAAAAAATCTTTGGATTAGCTGACAGGAAAGTTCCGTCTTTTATCTAATCCCCGATTGGATTATCACTTTACTGCGTGAATGATTCACTGAATGATTCATTGAAGAAGATGCGTACTATAGTTTGGAATTAAAGGAAAACTTCGTACTGATTAATTGCTATCCCACTTCACAATGCAGTAGAAATACATATGCTGAATATGTTCCTTCTCTTATTTTTCCAAGCCTTTTTTAACAAAATGAAAATTACTTTTGTTGGCAAGTTTGTCGTCCCTAAAGCTTTCGGATAAAATAATCTAAAGAATCTTATTCTATTTCCAATGATCACACACACTTGTATCCCCCTTAATCCGTCAGAACACGCACGGGGTATTTTATACCCCAAGAATTATTTTAGAACTATCATTATACACCTGATTTTTTTCAAAGCCTGTAACACCTTTAGCTTTGATTAGAAGATCACTCTATCAATTTATGTCCAAAATTTGTCTACGCTGATATATACTTTGTTAATTGACATAATTTATTTTTTAGTCAAAATATCTGTCACAGCAATGATTTTTTTATTTAAGCCTTTTTTCAACCACGTTTGAAAATAATAATGTTTACAAAGCGAAATGAAAGGGAAAGATTAAAACTGTCTATTAAATAAGTTTGAGGCAAAGAGGCTTAGTGATAGTGCTTCGAATCACCATGCCATAGGTCCGTGGATCAAGTCCCGGATTGGGCGAGGTTGACTTATCCTTTCATCCCTTAAGTGGGTCGATAAAATGGGTACCAAGCATGCTTGGGAACTAAACACTGGGGGTTCCGCGTGAGGCTGACCGACCACCTTACCGGGACATATGCCTAGCACCCCAGAGCCCTAGGTCATGAAAGCTGAAATGGGCACGGCAGGCCTTGCCCCAGTAATGGGCTGTTGCGCCGAGGAGTTTTTTTATATACTTTTGAAAATAATTATTAAAATCTGTTGTCTGTCTCCCGGGTTAAACGTATGACGGTACTTTAACTCGCCTCTTTAGTTAGATCAACATTTAAGAACACACTTTGATGAAGAACTTATTAGTTGAATTGGAAGAATTGCGAACCGTGATTGTTTTGGGAGCTCGATGATTGCTTGTTGGATGGAAACAAGGGATTTGCCGTGATTGGTGTATTGTGAGAATTAAAGAGAAATAAGTATTTCAGTTGGAGCCTAATAAAATAATTGGGTATTTGACTAAATTTGTTTTACTGGCTTAAAATATTCTTATGCTAAAAATATTAGAACCGTATTATTTCTTTTTTTTCAAATACCCAATAAAAAAAGGAAGAAAAATTATTTTTAAAATTAGGACGAAACATTATGCCCGAAAACGCTTTGTGGCTGTCACGTGGTATCTATGACGTCACTAGTAACTATAAACCATAGATATCATAATTATATTATTAGATTGGCTGATCACGTGACCTCCAATGCTAACGACGGGACGCGCATGGAGGCTTTTTTGGAGGTCCTTATGGCCAGTGTTGCTGCCACTTTAAGGAGAAAAATACTAAGAAAAAGTTCTATTTAATTCTAAAATTACAAAAAAAACTCCTAAAATTATTAAAAACTCCTAAAATTACTAGAAAAGGATTTAAAGTCACTATAAATATTCCAAAATGCAGATAGTACTTTTACGATATTTTTTTTGTAATTTTAGAATAATTCTAAAATAAATTCTAAAATTAAGTTAAAAGTTTAGTTATACAGTTTAAAGAGCATATTAGTATTTTAGAATTGTTCTAAAATTACAAAAAAATATCGTAAAAATACTAGCTGCATTTTGGAATATTTATAGTGACTTTAAATCATTTTCTAGTATTTTTTTTGTAATTTTAGAATTAAATGGTATTTTTTCGTATTATTTTTCTGCTTAAAGTGGCAGCAACACTGGCCATAAGGACCACTAAAAAAGCCTCCATGCGCGTCCCGTCGTTAGCATTGGAGGTCACGTGATCAGTCAATCTAATACTTTAATTATGATATATATGCTATAAACAAACTTTGAAACACCATTTTGGAATATACTTTAAGCAAATTTGAACTATCCACTTCTGTAAAACCTCCTTCCATTATCTATATAATTCTTATTTTAATAGTATATTAGATTAAAACCAGTTTAATTGCAAGCAAAAAACCATCACACCGCACAGGTTTGTTTATATATACTAGTGACGTCAGCCAAATCGACGTGTTTGTGATCACGTGACGTACCGATGATAAATAAGCCATTTTAAAATGATTTTTACTCATTATTTAAAGATTTATTTTGCAAAAAAAATATATGCGTTTGCCATTTTTGGGTTCAAACTATAATTAATTTTATATTGGAAGGTATTTTAGCGATACAGTCAAGTACCCTATTGGGTATCCCGTCGAAGTACAATCACAAAATCCTTTAACGCTAGTTTTTAGGTTTAGCGCTACAGTTAAATTTTAGTCTAGTTTAGTTTTTTTTATAAGTTTTCCGTGAAAAAAAAAATGAAAATGCAAACAAGTTGTACTTATATTATTTTGTAACATATATCATAGTAATTATTATATTTTTTATCATCATTATTTTTTTCATATAATTATTTGACATTTTTAGTTTTTAGGTTTGAGAGTTATTGAAAATACTTCATACGGTATATATATATATATAAATTTTAAATGAGAGTATTGATATATAGTGTTACATATCCCTAGTTTTTTTAAGATATCAGTCACCTATCTTATACTTTTGTTCGTCCGTCTGTCCCTACTAAGGATTTCATTGAGTATTTAAGTTAAAAGAAAGTAGGTTATATAAGTTATTTTAGAACTTCTTGCTTAATGTTAGATGAGTAAGTTTTAATTGAAAATATTTAAAAAAAATACCATTATCACTGAAATCATAAACTAAATACTTTGAAGAATAATAAGACAAATCAACTTAATAAAAAGTATACAAAAAGATAGTAAAAGAAACACACATGTAAATAAAATAAATTTAAATTTAAAAGACTTATAAAAAAGATAATAATGCAAGATGTAAGTTTTTGCAAAATAAATTTTTAAATAGTTTTTAGATAAGAATAATCGAATTTAAAAACAAACTTTGATATTTTAAAAAAGTAAAAATAAGTTGTATATGCAGATATAGATCCTAAGGTTATTGCGTTTTCTTCTCTTCAATAAGGGTTTATCAAGGCTGTTTCACGGAGGATCTGGCAATAGCTATACGGTTTTGTTTGCAGTCTATTTTTATGTTTTGAATAGTATTGCCACATTTTAGAGAAAAACTACGAAAAAATACCATTTAATTCTAATTACAAAACATACTATAAAAATACTAGCAAGCGTTTCACGTTTTTAAAGTCACTAAAAGATTCTAAAATGCAGCTAGTATTTTACGATATTTTTTTGTAATTTAGATATTCTAAAATAAATTCTAAAATTACAAAAATATCGTAAAAATACTTGCTGCATTTTAGAATCTTTTAGTGACTTAAAAACGTGAAACGCTTGCTAGTATTTTATGTTTTGTAATTTTAGAATAAATGTATTTTTTCGTAGTTTTTTTCTAAAACTGGTGGCAATACTATTCAAAGACATAAAAGTAGACATGCAAACAAAACCGTATAGCTATTGCCAGATACTCCGTGAAACAAGCCCATTTTAAGAAAGCTACTTTAATTTACAGCATTTCTACAACAGTAGAACATGATCGTTTAAATAACTTATTTTTACAATCGTGATGCATAGTACTTTTTTAAAGTCATCGATATTTTAATAAATATTAATAACTTATGTTTTATACTTTGTCACTTTATTTTTACATCAATTATTATAAAAATATTTTAGCTTTACATAACAAAGCAATATCTTGATTAAATCTGTACTTACCGTATAAGCTACTATTCACACTTTCAAGCAAAAATTCAGCTTTCCGCTTGCTTCTTAATTCCATTTTAATAATTTTAGGAGTTTAGGACATTGCACAAAAAAAATCGTTCGATAGTTTTAAAGATCAAACGTAAAATGACTTAAAAACGATTTTTGTACCCATAATTCATTTTTTAAACAAACCAGATGCTTTGAATGTTCGGTGTAATGTTGTTTTAACGCGAACTGCGATCTCCATAGAGCAGGTGCAACTTTGTTATAATTATACCATCTGTTCGCTGCTAAATTATCTATGTTTATTACAATAAAAATCAGACGACATTCAAAGTAGACGATATTTTATAAAATGTTAAAACCTTTAACTCCGTTTAAATTTGAAATCAAAATGCATTTTTTTTCCTATTTTGCTAAATGCACTCAAAACTCTGTTTTACGCAATATAAATTTTATTTCATTGATTATATTTAATAATTAAATTTAATTAGGAAATATTAATTACATTTTGTTGAATTCTTTTTGATTAAAACTGCAAAAGAACCATTTGTTTTGTTATTAATGCAAGCGAAAGTCTGAAAATTTTCCACAAACGTGTCACTTAGCACGTTCTTACACTAACGATCGTTCCGTAATCGGGCGATGTCGGTGGAAATGCTAAGGATTCTTAGCACGTTCTTCCATTGAAAATGTGACGAAAACGCGTGCACCTACCAACTTCGTATGCGAAAAATATACGAAATCGAATGTTTTCTAAAAAATTGAAAGCTGTTATGTTTAAAGCAGGTAATAACATGATCATTGACACAAAAATCTCAATTTTTTCAAAAATGTCACTTAGCACGTTCTTCCACTCAGCTCTTCAATTGTGGAATAGAAATTTAACGTTGTTCACGAACAGAGAAATATTTAGTGCTACTGAAAGAAAAATTTTATTAAAAGAAAATATTGCATTGTTCAAAACAAATTCTAGAAGGTAGTAATTCTATTAAGACTAAGAATGAAAACAATACCGCTTGAGCTGTTTCCACCCACTACGTGAAACATGCCCATTAATTAAAAAACTGTCAAATTTATTGCTATTTTAAAAGCATACGGCATCATATCTCAATGAATTTGCAGAAAAAAAAATCCTGTAAAACTTATTCCATGGTTGTAGAGAATTAAATTCTTTTAAAATGTCATTATATACACTGAATTTTTAAATAGGTAAATATACACCTAACTGTAACTTGTTCTGTTTTGTCGTTCAAACAATAGATGGCAGCATGAGAAAAATGAAACATTTCTATGAAAAACAATATAAAATCGCTGAATGTTTTAATTTAAAACTATCTAATAACTGCATCAACTAACAGAAATAAAAATTATTTTTGCGTGTTTAGACTTTAAAATAAATACTACCATAAGAATATATAAACTCTAATAGCTAAACTACTTCGAAGTGACAAAAGAAAAAAAATAATTGCCTGTCGGTGTTTTTTTTTTATCTCGGAAGAAAATTCGGGAAAGTATTCTACAGAAAGATAAATACATAACTTGCCTCGAGAGCTTCAATTTTGAATAAAATATCAAAGGCTCAACTTTGGCCGTTCACAAACAAAAGTCTTAAAAATTTTAATTACTTTTTAGAGCCATTCAATAAATATGTTTAAAGAAAATATTTTAAAGGTAAATTGCATTTGGTTATATGTGATTCTTACATTCTTAATTTTCTATATATTATTACGGATGAATTAGTAAGGGTTTAATAAGTAATTTCCATTTATTTATTGGACTCTTCGATTATAGACAGAATTAAATGGTTTTTAATCTTAGAATTTTTTCCCTTTCAGATCTGTCTGAAAGCATTTTTCTTGTTTCTTTTAGTTATGACAAGTCTCTTATATTAATATATTAATACACGTATTTTTATCTTTATTTTGTTTAAATTAAAACGGGTACCAAATGTGCAGCAAGTTGAAATTATACAAGCCAACTATTCATGTTGATATTAAAATTTTTGCCGCATAGATGGTCTGTAAAATGTATTAACATTTTGAAAATATATGCTTAGAAACCTAGATAAAACAAGAAGTTCTGTAAGAACTAAAATAGCCTACTTTCCTATTGCTATAATAATCAAATAAATTGTTATAGTTCTTAATGATTTCCTTTCACTGTGTTAGAAGAATTATATGTAATCACTGAATTATATGTCAGCAATCAAAGAAACACAAGTTATATTATAATCATAAGGTATTTATAGAGTCTTTTAAAATTTATATTGTAGTTATAAAATATTAATATGGCGGACAGGCGGACAGACAGACGGACAGACGAAAAGACAGACCGACATACGAACAGACAGACTGATGGACATCAACCGCATTTCAATACCTACAGTGATTTAAATGACTCAAAATTGAATATCAATGCTAATTCAATGGGAAATTCGCCGACAGATAGTAGATTTATGTCCGTCCGGACGTACAGACAGACGGACAAAAAGTATGAAAGTTGGGTATCTGAGGTCATAGCTTTCTAACAAAAAAAGAATTTTTAAGATCCGATGATTAGAACCGATTTTGGAAGGGGGGTACAGACAGACAGACAAACGGACAGACAGGCGGACAGACAGGCGGACAGACAGACGGACAGACAGACATACGAACAGACAGACAGATGGACAGACATACAGTTGGACATCAACCGCATTTCAATACCTACAGTGATTTAAATGACTCAAAATTGAATTTCAATGCTAATTCAATGGGAAATTCGCCGACAGATAGTAGATTTATGTCCGTCCGGACGTACAGACAGACGGACAAAAAGTATGAAAGTTGGGTATCTGAGGTTATAGCTTTCTAACAAAAAAAGAATTTTTAAGATCCGATGATTAGAACCGATTTTGGAAGGGGGGTACGGACGGACAGACGGACAGACGGACATCGACCGCATGTCAATACCTACTTTTTCATTTTTTTAATTCTTTCGAATTAAAAAAAGAAAAGTAGGCTAAAAATTCTTTAACATTGAAGCAGTGCATTTTAGAGTAAAGTGCGATTAAGAGTAACAAAATCAAATAACAATGTTAAGATTCTTATGCAAATTTCAAATTAGATGAAAGCTTTTTTTTTAAAATCTTTATGGACCAGGCACGGTTACAAAAAATATTCAGAATGAAATTTACTACATTACATTTTGACATAAATTTCAACTTCAAAGAAACAATTTTCAATATTTAAGGAAATCTTATTTAAAAAAAGTATTAGGGCAGGTGTTTGAAATATCCAACTTTATTTCTTAAAAGTTTAAAAGAAATGTATAGTTGTATACATAACCAGGTTTTGGCTTTCATATGATAAGCTTGTTTCACCTGATGTAAATACCGACCTATAAACGGCCCGTGCAGCCAAAAATGTCCGACGAATAATACCCCGTATAGAGGAAGTGCACGATAAATATCCTTCAAAGTCCTAACGCTGCGTACGATGTCGCCCTTAACGGTTGCGTTGGGTGCCTACTCAGGTGTCGGCTCGTCACTTGACTGTGGTTCTAAAATACGACACCCGTCGCCAATAGCCCTCGTGTAGCTCTAGTGCGACGATAATTCAAAACTAACCTAACCTGATGTAAATCATTGCTGCTTTCATTCCTAGATTGTATTGGTGTTTTCGGTGCTCAGTTGTATAACACGGATAGCTCGGCCCACTGCATTGATTAAGGTAACAGGGAACAAAACGACCACTCAAAATCTCGAATTTTCATTAAAACATTAGTTACTGAATCGTGCCTTTACGAAAAAACTTCTATGACGCACATTTGAATATGGGGCTCAAGTTTGCAAATTTGGTAGTTAATTTCAATATAACTTTGTTGCCGCATCTTTAAATGACATTATTCCAAAACACCAATTTTCAGTCTTAAGATCCACTTTTCTCTTTTTCTATTTCACTAGAAGGGTGAAAATTTTCTGTGATGTCGTATACGTACGTCTATTTAACACAGTGAACCAAAAATATTCCAAAAAAATATTAAGTGAGTAAAAATAAGACGATTTTTCTAATTTAAGAAATGCGCAAAATTTCTATTTAGGTTAATAACTTAAAATTGTTAATGTTTTATCATCAAACTTGAGATTCACTGCATTGAATGGACTTTTTTATATTTTTATAAAAAAAAATATTTTTGAATACACGCAATAGTTGTGCTGGAAAGTGTACCTAAAAGCTAAAAATCAGTGTTTTAAAATGATAACATATGGAGCTGGAAACAGTTATATTGAAATTAACTACCGAATTTGCAAACTCCAACCCCATATTCAGATGCGTATTATATAAAAAAAATTTCGTAAATATTCATTTTAGTTATTGATACTTAAAATGAAAATTTAATATTTTGAAGCGTCGCTGTGTTCCATGTCCCCTTAACCAATTAAAATGTTATTTCCACTCCTGAAGCATGCCCATTGGATGATGTATATATTAATAGCAATTTGAACTGAATACTCAGTGATTTATATACTTTGCTTATTTAAACCATTTTATTATTAGATTTCATGCAACTCGGCAATACTTAGAGCTCATTAATTATTTAGGTTATAGATATTAAATACATGACTATCATATTCTATAAGAAAATTAAATTTCAGAATTTTGTTGGGCACAATTTAAACCTTGTATTTTTCGATTTCATTCAACTACCCTCGACCGATTACGTTTCTATCAAATTATTGAAATATTTAGGCCATAAACAAATGTGTACATTTGATTAGTAGTCGGTAAAATTTCAGAACTGGTAGTCCAAAAGAGTGAGCAGAGGTTCACAAAACTGCTTAATTTTTCATTGCGATGACATTACAGGAAATACATTGTAGCTGCCTCAGTAAGTCACAGTCTACAAAAAAAGATCCTCAAGGTGGAGATGAGTTACCTAGGCTTGTATACTACTACTACTTTCGATGTTATTCAGAATACTGGTAGGAACGCAGAGGTAAATCTGCGCCCTCTAGCGAGTGGATGATTGATTGAGGTTGCGTGCGTGTGGTAACCGCCACAACATTAATGAAACAAAAGCTTAGAATATCATTTGTATCTGATAAATAGAATTTTTTGTTGTACGTTATCATACAAAAAAAGCTTTTAAAATGGTGGCAGTTATGACCTGATATATTATTCGATTTGATCGACAAAATGAAGGTTGCATAGCTACTTGGTCATTTGACATGGATTGGTTGAGTTATCGTCGCACTAGAGCTAGACGAGAGCAATTGGGCGATGGGAATTAGTTCGCGTGTTCATTATTTTATTAGAATCATTTTGGCGAATTATTAATTAGAAATTTAAAGTTATTTTTTTTGTATTGTTAAAATAATAAAAATTGGATGGACCTTTCTTTAAATTATAAAAAAAATGAGTGCTTGGCTCCAATAAAACTTAACGTGTAAAAATGAATGTGTACCGTCAGACAAAAAAAACCCTAACTTTCGATCAAGGCAATGGATAATTTTCTTACAAGTATAATTTTTTAACCACTAAAAGAGGTTGTTCTTTGTTAGATTTTTTTTAATTTACAGCCATTTCTCCAAAAGTAATTACAAATATCTGTCGTCAAAATTTTGAATCAATTTTTATTGTACTGAAAAACTAATTAGTTTATCTGTACAAATTAGTTTAACATATTTCGTAGTTACTTTGCCAATCAAGACATCTTTTATAAAGTCAAAAAAAAAAATTATATCAACGTGCAAAAAGTTCACTTTTTTTATATCATATTCATTCATAAATCGTTGCGAAAATAACACTTTACGTGCTTACGTCACAGACAGTGCCGAAAGTAGTACTTTCGGCACTAGTGCGGTAAAGTAAATAAGAGTATCTGATTGGTAGAAAAACAAAATGATGTCATGTATATCTCCATGGAAACAAAATGATGTCATAAATATCTCCATGGAAACTAAATGATGTCATGAAACTCACTTATTTCTATTGGTTTATTACTTTTGCATTTTCTAATATCTCCATTGAAACTACAAGTACTACAAAAATTATTAAAGGAAATTAAATAAGACAAAAGTAAGAACACAAATTTCACGCCAAACAATACTTTTATTTAACATGCATATTTATAGTAACATTTGATCCGGTGTAGTTATTAATATTTACATTTGAAGGCAGTTTGAAGAAGTCTAAGGAAACCTGAACATTACCATTTTCGAATATCGCCATGGAAACTAAATGATGTCATGAAAATCACTCATTGGTAGAAATACTTTTTTGCACGTTATTATAAAAAAATATTGTAAGCAAGCACGTGCCAAATAATACTTTATTAAGCTCTTGTCATTATTTCACTCGACCTACGGTCTCGTGAAATAAAAGCCACTCTCTTAATAAAGTATTATTTTTGGCACTAGTTGTTTAAATAACTATTTCTGTCAACTCTATTAATGCAATTATTCAAATAAACAAAGCACACATTTTAAACCAAATAATTCTGAATGTTAATAAGTTAATATAATCCGAAATGCACGACTATTTTACACGAAGTTTCACAGACTAAAGCATGAAATTAATGAAGACTTAATTGGTCGTTCGGTACAATTATCTGTTTACATCAAAACGCATTAGCCATTTTATAAGACATCAAACCGAGCATAAGTGCATTTACATGTTTGCTGATCAAATAAAATATGAAGTAGACACGATATGAAATCGCTTTATTGAGTTATCACGAAACTTTTACGCGCCAACAACTATACATCACATTGGGGAAATGACAGTTTAGGATAACACTTTGCCTAATGGGAACTTTTACTCCATCTGTGCTGGAAATAGTAGAAAATCATCAATTCATCACGGATGGGCTAGAGTACACTGGGACAGACGTGCTCGTTAAATCTGTGGAGTCCAAAGTCCCGACGGTGTTAGCGTACGATGTCGTTCGAAGTTCCGTTGGGTGCCCGCTCAGGTGTCGACCTCGTCACTTGACCAGGGTTCTAAATTACGAGGCGTTAGTGGATGTGTTAAAGCTCCTAAAGGAGGCTATAAATAGGCAGCCGGAAACGATTACCTTACCTTACCTTTACTCCATTAACAACGACTTTTTGAAAATTATTTGCATCTTCATTTCCGGATAAAAATGGAAATTTTAAGTACTTAAAATTCGTTTTACGTGTAACTTAATTGGTCTTTCATAAATTGTTCAGGGGTATGATCTCCATTCGTCTTTTTTACTTAAACATTTAGCAGAAAGTTCATTTTTGCGTGGCAGATTTACCTCCAATCGTCATTATAGGTTCAGATATTTTAGAATAATCATTTGAACTGGTGGTCAACACATTAAAAATCAATAGCATAATCATTGCACCAACCGATTTATGCATACTTATAAACATTCTATACGTCAATAGCCAAATGTATAAAAAAAGGATCTAGTGCTTTGAAGAATTTCTTCTTTTCAACATTTTAAGTGGAAAGATTGAGCATAAGGGGAATTCTTTTTGTGGACTTAAACCATTTTTAACATGTAGAAATTCATATAAACTTTTGGACAAAAAATATCTTATGAATTCACTTTTCTTTAAACGAACATCAGCAGAAATGATAATTGTAGACATACGCATATTAACTTAGTTGTTAAACTTTACTGCGTAAAATATCAACTTCTATACAAAGACTTTCATTCCAGAATTTGAAGTGGCATTAATAGCTAATTTTAATGCAGCACGTGATTTGTTAGCCTAATTAGCAAGTCTTTGTAAGAGTGTAGCATAAAAACTCCATGTGAAAATTACGTTAGAAAATAAATACTAAACATGTACGATTGTATGCATCCAATTAGCGGAGAAAGTTTCTAAAGGAAATAAGGAGTTATAACTAGCAAATGTATACCCGTTCTTCGCACGGACTAAAAGAATAATCAAATCGATCCAAGTATATGTGTCATTTAATTTGCTATAGGATAATAAGCTTTGAGATTTGCGCCAGACGAAATAAAAAAGTACCCATCATTGTTTAGCATATCAATTTCCAACAGTTCAATCAATGTTCAAACAATGTGTGCGCCAGTCGATGGATATTACTTTAACTTAATAATTTTTCCCATTAAAATATCCTCTTGCTAACTGTGCCGTTTTCACACACATTTCGGTTAACCAAAAGAATCGTGGCCGGATTTGGCTCCTTTTAAAAATCTCGCCAAGTCGAAATGACAACAAAACAAAATGGCCGACTAAGAAAATAAACTTTTACGTAACAGGAAGAATTCAGCAGACCAGATTTATAAAAACCGTGGAACGTTAAAAAGCCGAAGAATTGATTTTAAAAAAGTAAATAATTATTTAAAATCATTAAGCATATAATTAATAAAATATTGGTAGAAAAAACTTCAGAATTATATGCTAATTTCGCCAAAGGTTGTCATAATACCAATTTGTCGAGGTTACCAGATTTGGCGTACAATTGCCGGCCACGATTCTTTAGGTTAACCCACATTTCTTCCATATACGGATATGATTACAAAAGACGAAAATATATCTTTTACGTGAAATTTTACGCATAGCAAGCAACTTTTACAAAGACATTCACTTCACACCTCGTAGTAACGTTAATTACTTAATCTAAGTTGGCGCATGACTCGGCAGCCAAATTAGTCCACTATTGTAAGGAACGTCGAAAAGTTGGAAGAGAAACTCTGTTAGAGTTAGTTAGCAAGCATGGGAATGTATAGTTAGCAAAGAATGCATTCAGAAAAAATAATCTAGTATACGTTATAATAAGATAGTAGAGTGTTAAAAATAGTTAAATATATAAAACAACCTTGAATTAGGTCAGTTACTAAGCTTAAATAACGTATATTAACTAGTATTAAATCAAATTTAAAAGGCGAAGCATTGTCTGCCTTTTAAATGGAGTTATGATACAAAGTTTTTATTTACGGTTTTAAAAAAAAGTCGAAGGCAATACAATGACGATCAAACCAACAAGCTCAAAAGAATACAGTATTTGAGATTGGAACCCTCAAGAAGCTCTGAAAAGTTAAATAGCCTACTATCTTGCAATTTTATTAATCACATATTTGGTAAGCCCAAATCACTCATTTTTGAATGAGTGTATAGTGTAAAAAACTAAACTGTGTAACTAAAGACATTTAGATTTGCACTATCAAAAGGAAATAAATATATTGATAGATTAGACACTCAAAATAGAATAAAACAGTGTTTAGCAAGCGGACAAACAACAGATAATTACTATTAAAATGACATCATTTCAAAACTAATAATGTTTGAAGCAGAATCTGTCAATTAATCTTCTTTTAAAACATTTTTAATGGCAATTGCGCTCAAACACAGATACTTTTAAACATAAGAAATCTAGTTTCATTAGTTTTTCGAAGTTCAAAATCATTGTTGCAAAAATTAATTTAATTTAAACTAAATATTAGTTTAAATCATTTTATAATTAGAATGAAATATATTTTTAAATGACATAAATACATTTATTTAATTTATGTAAGATTGAATCGATGTGCAATGACATGGATTAACTTTAAAATTATCTTTCAAAGATAATGAACTCTTTAATATGCAATCTCTTTTAAGATTTTTCAATGTATTCGAAAATTTGATGCCGCTGAATTTTTTTGACTATCACACTTGTCCGTAGCATTCGTAGTTTGGGCTATGAGAGTGGGTGACGGACATTCGGACAGACAGACAGATGGACTAAACGATAATAATACCTTCCACTTTTTACGTTATAAACGTAGTGTGGAAACTAAAATTAAAATCGGCAGGAAAATAGTTATTTAGGAGGTTTGTGCATACATACAACCGGATGGAAATATTCTCGATATCAATACACCGCCTTCCATATTAGATTATTTCGAATTAAATTAGCGAAAGTTGTCTGCAAATGTATCAATTGTTTAAAATAAATAACTAATATATTGTGTAGAGACTTGCATATCTTGTCTTCGTGGCCTAGACTGAAATTAAAATGTTTGATTACCATTATATATCAATGCCATCATAAATCTTACAATTACCGACAAATAGTTTCATTACACCTGAATTCACGTATCCTCAGATTTATGTCCGAAACTCGAAAGAGAGCTCTTATTTTTACCGCTTCCATTAAGTAATGAAAAGAAGCTCTAAATTTCCTCCCACCAAACTAAATTGGATTTACAAGGTGGTAATTGATAAAAATCAAGTAAGAGTTTTACTTTTGAATTTACTTTGGAATTTACTTTGTTAAAAATACAGTTGAGCTAAATGAATCTTGATAGCTGCTACGGAGCAAAAAATTTGGGTGTTGAGAGGACTATGATAAGGAGGAGATTTGGTAAAAAAAAATTATATAATGTAATAATTATAATATAATGTATAATAATTAATTATTCGTCTGGTTAGTAATGTACAGAACGATAAAACATTAGTTATTTATGCAACAAGTGTGAAAAGTAACACTTTTTAAAACCAGTGGATTTTATGCACGAGCGTGTACACATAAATGACACGTGTTTTAAAAAAGTTTACTTTTCACACGTGTTTCATACACTATTTTTTATAATTACGTGAAAAAAATCAAATCTCATTGGTTCAAAAATAATTCACGTGCTAATTTTTTTACTAAAGAAGATCGGCATCGATAAGTCTCTGGAAATACAAAAGGCAAACTAATTTTATGCAACTAGTGTGAAAAGTAAAGCTTAAACGAGTTGAATAAAATAACTCGTTTAAAAAAGGCTATTTTCGACGTGTTGTCATACACTATTTTTTTATAATAACGTGCAAAAAAAATTATTAAATTGGCATTGAAAATTAACCAGGCAAAAAGTAAATTCTCTTTTGAAGAAAAAAAAACGAAAACGTTGGTGCTGAAAATATGGATTTAGAATTAGAAATGTTATGCGATAATTATGAACTTCCAGATCATATAGATAGCCCGTAATTCTTATTATTTTATTATCACGTTCAAATGATTTGAACGTGATTATTTATATTCACATGATTATTTTAAAATCACGTGCAAAAAGTATTTTTTAGATTGGCATTGGAAATAAACGCCAAATAAAGAATCTCGTTCAAATTAAAAATTTTACACCCATCCCAAAGCCTCCGAGTAAAATATCACGCTCAAATAAAGAATTTTACACCAATCAGATTCTCTTATTTACTTTGTCGCACTAGTGCGTAAAAGTAACTTTGAAATCATAGATATAGTTAAAATATTAGATTGGCAGATCACGTGACCTCAAATGCTAACTACGGGACGCGCATGGAGGCCAAATAAGGGGCAAAATGGCCAGTGTTGCTGTCACTCTAAGGAGAAAAATACTACGAAAAAATACCATTTAATTCTAAAATTACAAAAAAATATCGTAAAAATACTAGCTGCATTTTGGAATCTTTTTAGTGACTTTAAATCCTTTTCTAGCATGTTTTTGTAATTTTAGAATTAAATGGTATTTTTTGGTAGTATTTTTCTCCTTAAAGTGGCAGCAACACTGGCAGTTTTGCCCCCTTATTTGGCCTCCATGCGCGTCCCGTCGTTAGCATTGGAGGTCACGTGATCTGTCAATCTAATACTTTAACTATGATATCTATGTTTGAAACACGATTCCGTTAAAAGCATCACTTTTGCCACGATTATTGATTTGAAAAAGTTAGTTTTTTTGCACGGATATTATAAAAAATTATATTACATTTATGTTTTTACATGCACGTTCCCGTGCAATTTTGTCTAATAAAACCAACCAAATGAATTGCAGATAACTTGCATTCATATTAAAAGATATCTAAATGAAATTTTGCGACAATATTAATTAAATTTTACAGCCGAGTGGTTAATACTAGCTTCAATTATAATAATTACAATAAATTTGATACCACATAAAATTAGAAAAGATTAAAATCATCAGATGATTTATTTTAATTCGAATATTTAATGTAACATTATGATCTGTTATAATTTGCAACATTTAGCCATGATTATCATTTAGACATTAGAATCAATCTTGATTCATAAGCTAAAAGGTTAGCTAATCAAAATTTTATAACGAATTCGTTATTCGTAATTGGTTAATTCAGACGACGTAGTTCCTCCCAGCTCTCATTTCTGTATTTCCTGCGATTGGTGTTCTGTTCTCACATGACATTGATTCACTAATCGAGGCTCTATAAATAATTTGTCATTCAGCATTATCGTTGTCTTTTAAGACTTGAAACATCCTCATTTATAAACCCTTTTACTATAATAATACTAGAATATACATAATATGCTAATAAACAGTTTCACTCATAAATGAGATGATACAGGGGGGGGGGGTCATATAAGTTTTATAATTTTCCAGTATCGAGTCACTTTTCCAGTATGGTTTTATACCGGCCTAAAAATTTCCAGTATGATTTCATACTGGTTTTAAAATTTACTGTATGATCAAAAATTAATATGATCCAATACCAGAATCGAAATTCCGAGTATCGTGTCATACTGGTTTTAAAAATTCCCAGTATGATCTAATACCAGTATCAAAAATTCCAATATGATCCAATACCAGAATCGAAATTCCCAGTATCGTGTCATACTGGTTTTAAAAAATCACAGTATGATTCATACTGGTTATGGTATGATTTATACTGGTTCTGGTATGATTTATACTGGTCCTGGTATGATTTATACTGGTCCTGGTATGAATTATAAATCATACCAGTATAAATCATACCAGGACCAGTATAAATCATACCAGAACCAGTATATATACTGGTCCTGGTATGATTTATACTGGTCCTGGTATGATATATACTGGTCCTGGTATGATATATACTGGTTCTGGTATGATTTTGATAATGGGATTCGGAATTTTTCCGATAGGGTAATAATACTATAAATGCAAATTACAGTCATGTTAAACTAACCCAGTGACTAATGCCCTGAATAGTACGTGCCTTAACATCACAGATCTTTGAACGTTGCACTTCACCGAATAGCACCACTTGGGTGATCTTTTCAAGAAAAATTGCCACGGAGGATGGTTCTATATTTCTTTATTGGGAAGGGCTTTAGGTTAAGAGGATGGTTACAAAGGTTTAAGGCTTATTATACGTTTTGAAATATACATGAAAATACTTGGTTTAAAGATATGCCAGAAATCAAACGTGAAGAGATTGTTTTTCATAATGAATGTTTGATAATGCTTCCATTAAAATAGTGGAAACATTCACGGCTTAGTTAATTATCTGGAAATTCAATTATCCGAACTTTTAAATAAGGATAGGTAGAGTTTTACTGTAATAATGTTAGGTTCTTTTTGAATTATCGTCGAAATAGAGTAATGACTACGAGGTCTATTGACGAGGGCGTCGTAATTGAGAACCACAGTTAAGTGATGAATCGACAGCTGAGTAGGCATCCAGCAACCTTTAAGGCACGGCCAACTTCAATAACAAGGCCAGAGAAGCTCTCTCAAACATGAGCTTTGCCGGAAATTTTGACGTCACTGTTCCCAGTGCCGAAGATCGAGAAACTAGTTCGGACGCATTCGGAACCCTAAAATTGTGGTCAGCCGTGAACGAGTGGTTCCGAGACAGGTTGTCTTCATCTTCGGAAAAACGTCACTCGGAACTATGACGTCAAAATTTCCGTCCCCGAGCTTGTTTGGGAAAGCTTCTTCGGCCTTAGTAGTTAGTATAGGCCGTGATTAAGGGCGTATCGTACGCAGTGTTGGGACTTTGGAGCATATTTAATATGCACTCCCTCTACACGGGGTGTTCTTCGTCGGATATTTTTGGCTTCACGGGCCGTTTACAGGTCGGCAATAATTTTGGCGATGCCGGGACCCTGGGACCTTCTTTATTGTAATAAATCAAATTTACAACTGCTGGTTAGAATGATTTGAAATTTAATACTCGTAGTGGTATGAACATATTTTGTGAGAAATAATTGATGTCAGAGTACTGAAAAATTAATAACATTTATTGTGTCGTAATAAAATCACGTGAGTTTTATGTTACATGCAGATATACATAAGACATTCAAGGTTTTTTTCTCTCCCACGGCCTGACTGCTACTACTATAACTACCAGTGGATTTTAAGCTTCATTATATTGTCTCATTACACCTTTTTACCATATTCAAGTATTTTATTTATTTTCAATAAAAAAATCCATTTTCCTTCACTTGTCACATAAAACAAATTATTTTAAAGCAAGTTTAAAATTAACTTAGCAATACAATAATGGCTTAACATAGTATTGAAAAAATAACAAAAGCCCAAAAATACGCATCATTACCAAGTAAAAGAAAGGAGGAGAATTAAGTAGGAGAATAACATTGAGCCTCTCTGGCTCTTAAGTAAAGAATTAAATTAGATTGCCGCTTGCCTATCAGCTTAATATACCACACAGATACATATGAGGTATTTTATTATCAAGAGGAATTTTAAAGTTCGGTTCTGAGACTTAAAATTACAACTTGAATAAATTGTACTTATAACAATAAAACAAGTAGGTCTGTAACAGAATCTGTGACTTAGACCGCTTCCACACAATATTTGTGTTCAACAGGAAAAAAAGACGTCAAACACAGGTTTAATTCTATATTAAATATTTACACGCTAAATTTGTCTAGTTCCATTTATTTTCTTTAGAAAATTCAATAATCTCGTATCGTTCGCTAAAATAAATATTCCAAAGAATAAATGTGTAATATTCCACATTTTAAATCTAAGCAAAACCTTTCATATCAATATACAATCAAAGAATCTCTCTGTGAAATATATTTGACGTCATTTCAAACTGATATACGTCTAAAAATAAATTTCTTTCAATTTATTATTAAAGTTTCTTGAACGGTTGTTGTGAATGGCAATGGTTATTTAAATCTAATAAAAATGGCTTCTTATGCTTTTTAAATTATCATTAAAATTTAGCTGGGTTTTTTTAATAATTGAAGCACTTCGAATTAATTTTTTTTCTTAAATTTTCAATGTCTTGTAATTTCGATGCGCTGAATTAATTGACGTATCAACTTTACTGTAGCATTTGTAGTTTCGGCTATGAAAGTGGGAAACGGACGGACAGACGCATTGAACGATTATAATACCTTCCACTTTTTACGTTATAAACAGTGTGGAAGCTAAAAGGGTAACGATGTAAAATTTAACCTTTAAATTAGAGAAAGTAAGAAGAGTTTTATAACAGAACAAAATGTATCCTTTTATGACAAAATAGACCCACTCTACAGTAGTTAATTATCTCTTCATAACAATGGAAGTTTTTTTTTTACCTCAACCACAAAAATAAATCAGAGACGGATGAATCAAAAAATATCCATAAATCAGCGTTGACGGTTTACATCATACCATGTCAGACCTCATGTATTTTTAGCTCTTGTATAATGCCCTTGTCAACCACTGCTGTGCCCTTGGATATCAAAGCAAACAGATTATGGTATTTTCCCCACATTTTCAAAGAAAATCAGTTTTCATTTCACAAGAGCTGAATAGGATTTAAACGTCTTATGCACTCGGTTGGTTGATATCTCTGCTTCTTATGGGAGAATAAGCTTGTTTTGATATGTTTTCAAAGAAATAGACTGAAGGAAAGTTTTTGTTGTATTAGAATGGGTATTTAGTCATTGACGTATTTGCCGTCTCAATATACTAATCTTTTTCTATGATATTGACACAGTTAAAAATCGTTTTCTTTTCTTTTGGCAAAAGTTCTTTACAATGCAGATTTATAAATATTTGTTTTTAATTTAATATCAAGTTCGTTTTATCTGGTCGTGTTTATCTGTTATAGGCGACTTCGCGTCATGAAATCAAAGAAATTCTTTGTTTAAAAATTTACTTTAAATACTATTCAACAAATATTTCTTAAAATTCTTAACGTACTATGAAATCGCATTTTGTTTTATAGCAAGTTTTATTTACTATTATAATAAGAATAATTTCTTTTACACATTAAGGTGTGTTTATCCCTCATATTTTTTTACTTCGTTGCCTTAAAAGAACAGCAGAAAGAAAAACTTATCTAAGTCCGTTTGTCAAGTATTAGCTTTCACACTACTTTTATAACGTAAAAAAGGAAGGTATTATAATAGTTCAGTCCGTCAGTCCGTCCATCCGTCACTCACTTTCATTGACCACAATCTGAAAATTCTACATACAAGTATAATGCGTAAAAAAATGCAGCGCATCGAAATAAGATATTGAAAACTTCAGAAAAAATCGAATTGGAAGTACTCCAATTATTTAAAAAAAAACTGAAAAATTTAATGATCATTTAAAAAGCATAAGAAGCCATTTTTATTAAAATTAAATCACCATTGCCATTCACAACAATCGCTCGAGAAATTTTATTTCTTTTAAATAATAAATTAAAAGAAATTTATTTTTGCGACATAAATCAGTTTGAAATGACGTCAAATATATTCCACAAAGATTCTTTGATTGTATGTTGATATGAAATGTAATGCTTCTATTTAAAAGCGAGGAATATTACACAATTATTCTTTGAAATATAAATTAATTTAGCAAAAGTGTTTGGCGCCTTTTTTCCTGTTGAACACAAATGGTGAGTGAAAGCGGGCTAAGTGACAGATTCTGATACGAACCTACTTGTTTAAAATTATTTTTATATTCACAAAAATAATTACTGTAATTTAAAAAAACATCTTAATCCAAGTATTATTCATTTTCCATGATTATCAAAAATATTAACTACATTAATTAAAAAAAAATATTAAATTCTATGTTTGACGCTTTCGAATATTTAAATATAAAACTCTTTTTAAAATTAGAAACTCCAATAAAAACTATCCAACCCTACTTCTTTGAATTGATGAAATTAAATTATAAAAAGCAACAGTTATTAATATTAATAAACTAACTTGACTACTTTAATCTTTATTGTCAAAACTTCAGTTTACCTTGTTTACTGAATTAAGCTTTTTTATTACCAAATGGAAAATTATTTTAATATCTTTTGACAGATCAGAAAAGTGTAAAAAATATGTTCTTTTGCTAACAAATACATAATTTAGTTTAGTTTGAAATATCGTCGCACTAGAGCTACACGAGGGCTATTGGCGACGGGCGTCGTATTTTAGAACCACACAAACAAATCCATAAGTTTTAAACAAAAACTTTTAGTTTTTTATATGCTAAACGGAATTCAAATACCATTCTATATTCTTAATTTGCCATCTAAAAAGTACTTTTAGATTTATTTTCTGTACTTTAATATTTTCAATTAGAATTGTTTTTCATTTGTAAATGATTTTTTTTTAAAGTAAAAGATTGTTCTGGAATTTTTAATCTTCCACGTAGTAATATACTTATTGCCTATTAAGTGAAGTACGTCTTCTATCAAGACTATTCATAAAACTGTTTTACTATAATTCAGTTTTAAAATTCACAAACACTTTTGAACAAATGTTATTTAATTTACAAGAGCATGACTTTTGTGCAAAACTTGAAAAGTTTTTTCGTATTTAAAAATAAGACGCATACGCATCATAAAAAATTATATGTGATGAAAAACAACATTTGTAGAACTTTGCAATTTTATATGATAGAACTGTTTTAACAAAAGGGGTTTTTTGGAAACTTTTGACTGAAACATATTTAGACTAGGTAATATGTTTTTTGTTAATACATGGAAAAACATTAGTATTTCAAAAGTATTTTAAATTGTACACCAAAATTTTAACTCAAAAAACATAAAAACGTGAAAGGTGTTAATTAAATGGTTATATAACACTTTTTGCATTAAATATTATAAAGAAATATATATTTTCCATTTATGTGCTAGAACAATTTTAAATGTAGAAAGTTTCGTGAAGAATATTTCTAAAAATACATGGAGTAAGATGTTTTATTAAAACAATATATTTCAAGAATTTCTAGAATTTTTTTTTGAAATGTCGATTATTTTATATATTAGATTTATAAAGATTATTTTATTTTAGAAACTATTGCATTTAAGAAAAAATTAACTATTACTAAAACTTTTTTATATTAGTTTACAAATATTTAGCCATCCGTTTTATGCATATTTTCACTCAGAGAATATATTTACTAACGCTTACATCATAATTATTAGTTTAATCCAAATATAGGTACATTTAATCTAAATATAGCGTAAAATGTTTTTGGTATGTTTCTAAAAACTATAAACTGTACACATTGCAATTTATGTAATTGTTTAGTTTCCGAAACATTTTAAAGTGGATTGGTTTGAACTGACTTTTTGTCGCATTAGAGCTACACAAGGGCTATTGGCGGCGGCCTCATAATTTAGAACCACATTCAAGTGTACATTTTAAAATGGTAAATAAGCCACAGAATATATCGAGATATTATCATCACTATTTGTTGGCACCAAATGATGGCTTTACAGGTAGTACGGAAACAGTCACAAAAAGTGGTCCACTTGGCGAACAACTCTGCTTTACTAATCTCACACTAAGAATGTAAAATTTTATATTAATAAATCATAAAACTTTTTTTAGATAGGCAGTATTAAAGCGTTTGCAAATAGCTAAAAGGTTTCTTTTAAAAGAAATCTAATTAATGGTTTGGCCTTTCGTTTCATTTACCCCTTTCTGCCTACTATGAACCCCCCTGAGCGGAAACATTGGCCAACAGTGTTCTCTTTTGAAAAACTTATCTGTCAAAACTGTAAAAAAAAGTCTTGTTTATACTGAAAAAATGTGGGGCTGGTAAGCCCAGTCGGTTAGGCGTCCGCCTAGCATGCGAAAGGTCCCAGGTTCAGGTCCGGGCATCGCCAAAAATAACTACCGACCTATAAACGGCCCATGCAGCCAAAATGTCCGATGAATACCCCGTGTAGAGGGAGTGCACGTTAAATATCCTTCAAAGTCCTAACGCGGCGTACGATGTCGCCCTTAACGGTTGCGTTGGGTGCCTACTCAGGTGTCGGCTCGTCACTTGACTGGTTCTAAAATACGACGCCCCTTGCCATTAGCCTTCGTGTAGCTCTAGTGCGACGATAATTCAAGTAAAAAACAGAAAAAACTGTCAGCTGATGTGCCGGATAATTAGCGTATAACTTAGAGAAAATATGTTTATTTTATCTTAAATTTGAACAAAAAGCCGTTTTAGACAGACCAATTGCAAAGAAAACACAAAATTGTACCTCCTACGGTCGCCCCAGTGACAGGTAAAGATACTGACCACAATACTACCCAAGAATAATAAGCTTCCGAACCTATGTTCGAACCATGGACCTTTAGATATTCAGTCAACACTCTCCCAACCGAATTATTTCGGTACTCAGTTTCAACAAACAGTTAAAAATGCTTGTCCGGTTGTAGTCTAGTACTCTTTTAAACAGTTAAAAAAAAAAAACTACTTTAATAAGCATATTTTTATATTATAAAAAAATAACAGTATGTAAATATATTGTTTTTTTTTTGTAAAATACCCATATTTATTTAACAGTGTTTTTTCCTTTTTGAATAATAATCCGAAATATTTCTTTACGATCATAAATACTTAATACGTACCGTCAAATGTTGCAAATTTAAACATTTTTGTAACTTTCGTTAAAGCATAAAATCCTATTAACGTTTTTCTATTTCACAAATTTTGTAATTATATAAGAATTGTCACCGATTGAATAAACCTACAAAACGAAAAAAAAAGTTTTAAATGGAAAATCATTTAGTATACGACCTTGGATTAAAGTTACCCTTAAGGGCAAAGTTACTAGACTTGATGGTTTATGTAATGATTTTGAATTCACAAATTGATTATTGGTTGAAAAATTATTAAATCTTTGCCTAGCCATTGTGTATGCTCTACCCCTAGGGCTAAATTATCGCTTTAAAATTCTTAACTAAAACAAATTACTGGATTGTTTTGTATTATAAGTCTTAAAGAGAAAAAAATAAGTTACAAGAATGAAACTAGAAACTGAAGGTTATCAATTATCTAACTTATGAAATTTGCATCATTTTTGCTTATCTCTTTTTCAATACAAGGAGTCACTTTCGTGGAATTTCTGACACGAAATATTATATTACGCATCAGTGACTTATCTGAATAGTCATAATTTACACGCACACATGCATACTTTTAAGCCAGAGAGGTCCAATTTTCTAAAATGAAGATTTTTATTTACTTTTTTTCATTTAAATTTTAACTACATTTTTCCAGTTACAGCAAAACATGTATGTTTTTGAAAGTGAAAAATAAAAGTTTACATGCTAATTAAAAAGGTTTAAATCGCAGATACAAGTAATGACATAGAATTTTTCGTGGTCTCATATGTAATTTTGAAAAAAGCAAATCGTACTTCGCTCCGTATATCGAATACTTTTGTTTTATTCAAATGTTTTAAAACCATTTTAATCATCATTATCATTCGTACTAACAATATTTTACCCACCAAAAATTCAAAGCAAACTGAATTAAGAGTATGTGTTCTTTTATTATTGGAGTATATTCATGTGTTAAACGCTTCGAAAAAGATTTCAAACCAATCAGCAAGCAATGTTTAGTGTATTTATGATAAGAGTATGATTAATGCTACCTTGTCTTTATAATACGAACTTTTTTTCTTTCAATTATTTCAACAAGGTAGTGCGATAATCCTAAATGGATATCGTGTTTCTATACGTTTTAGATGCTGATTCTCAAAAAAGTGCTTTTTGAACAATGTTTCGTCTGCTTGAAAATTATCTATTTATAGATCTTTTAGTTCGAGCTGTAGATACTAGATACTTCAAATTTGTTACACGAGTGTTTTGCAAATGTACCTTCTGCTTCTGTTGTTGACTTATTCCTGTTGGTCCAGCCACAGGCTAGACCAAGACCATGAGCTCGAAAGTCTTCAAGAAATCAAAGACTAGAATCAAAACTAGAGTAGAGAATTTTTTTTCAGACCAAGACAACTACCTTCTAGCAGTTACAAATTTAATTTATAAAACTTCAACTTCACACATCTTAAGATTTTATCTAAGCCTAATTTTAACTTTTTCTGATAGTTGAAATTTGGCTTCGAAAAAATCTTAGAATTAAAATATTAATTTAAAGATTTCTATTAGAACTTTTATACTTATTTTACAAACATAAATGTTATGTATTTAAAACGTTTTGTGAAAGAAAACAAATTTTAAACCATATAATTTTCCATGCAGATTTAAAAAACTCACATATATATTGCATGCCAAGTAAAGGTATCAGTACAATTTGTATGCTTAACTAAAAACATTTCATTACAAACTTATGCCATTTTGGCTAATATTCAGTTTGATAGATTACTAAACTATTTGCAATGTCTTTGATGAAAGCTCAGTGCCTATTTAGGTCCTTTCCGGGCGCATGGGATTACTCCCCTCAATCGGAAGGCAAGTGGTTAAACAATGTTTTGTTTCTATGATAACGAGATTTGTGGGCAATCGTAAATGTCGTGCCCAAAGTATTGATTTATCCTATGATTATACTATGTTTAATGGAATTATCAGTATTGACTGATAATCGCACTAAAGCTACATGTAAGGTATTGCTAAGGGGATTCATAAGATCTGGCCTGTTGGTTGTCAACTCTGCTTTCCTATCAAAGGAAAATACAACTAAAATCAAACAAAATACACCCAGTACACTGGGACATAGCAATGGGGAAATCTACCTGGATTAAAGTCTAGTCGTCGCGCACGATGTCGCTATACGTAGTGTTGAATAGCAACTCAGGTGTTGGCCTTGTCACTTGACCATGATTCCAAATTACAAAGGTCCGCGTTCTAAAGGCACCTTCGTCTTTCAAAACGTCCTCTGTCCGTACACCATATAAATTCGTGTTTTTTCCAGCTGCGAGACTGTTTACTTCAATCAAACGCTAAGACACACATGCAATTTCTAAAAGACATTGTACAGTACTAAACTTGAAGACAGATTTAGTCAGATATACGAGTTATCGCATATTCTGATTCCTTTACAAATTCAAAAGCAAACTTCATTCAATCTTAAACGAGACACTTTATTTTGTCTTAAATATTATACTAGCATTATCCTTGGCTTAGCAATTCAATCAAACCATCAAGATCACCATCATATGCGTACAATAATGTGTTGCAATAGGATCATAATTTTATTCGCTATAAGCTTTATTAAAATGTTCAGCTAAAATTCAAAAAGCATATATACGCTAAATACAGTTAAAATCCATAATTCTCATAAATAATGAAACTATTAGCTCATTGTTTAATCAAATCATTTTGCTAGAAATAGATTAATCAACCTTTATTTAGCTTAAATACAAAATTTATAAATTTTTAATAAAATATTCGCTATAAATACATTATTTGTCATATTGCAATCATGCATTAATAATCTATTAATCCATATATTAGAGCACTACAAAAGGCTTTTTAAAAAATTCTTTCAGCATCCTACTCCCAGACATTTTTTTTTACTATTGTCCCATTTTTTTTCATTTAGAACAAAGCGTGTCAAAAGTCCCTTTATCGCCAACGGCGATAAAAGAACTAATATTGACAAAGCACTTCACATTAAAAATAGCCTTATGACAGTTTTTTTTCATCTTTAAAAAAAAGTAAATTTATTATAAAAAAATCTTTCGGTTGAGAGTGGAGCAAAATATAGAATGTTTTCGCACGAATTGTGAAGGATTGTGACAAGGATTATTTTCACCAAAAGCATTTATTTTCACCAAGTACGCATTTTTTTACTTCATTTTTTTTCATCTAATGTAATCATCGAGTGTTACAAAAATAGATTAGTGATACATCAACAAAAGTATATTAAACGAAATCTTGTATTTTTAAGAAGTAAACGAAATAAAACTTACAGTATAAAAACTCGTATTAAATTATCTTTTAAATATTTATTTAATATTTACTTTTAAATACCATTTTGTAATATTTCACAACAAGATTCAAAACAATTAGACTGCCTATTTATAGACTTTTAATAGAGCTTTAACACATCCATCAGAAGAATTTAAAATAATCAACTCTTGAAAATTAAAAACAAAGTATACACGCATATTATCATAATTCATAAAGTTCGAAACTCGTAAGTACTAGAAATTCTTGCTAGTCTCATAAATTCAGCGCTAATTGTGATTTTTTTTTTTCATTCCTATACATGATACGCTTATTGGTGGCTGAACGAGTACAACGCTTTAATTGGCTATTTTCCTGTGACATATTTATCTCTAGCTTCCGTTTCTGCTCTTCTTCGATGATCGGATTGGTGCTTTGCCCTCACGTGACATTAATTGCAGTTTAGGATCGCATTCACTTATCTTTTCGGTGCCATGATGTACATTTTTTAGTAAGACATTCTAACATATTACCAAAGCGTGACATTTTTTTCTTGTTATCAATACATTAACGACGATTATCAAGAAAATATGCCAAGCAAGTATGAGCTTTCAGAAGTTTTTCTAAATAAAAATATAAGGCAAATAGTCTCGAACAATTTATTTAGAATAAATTAACGTACACGAAATTTGAGTTTAATAAACTTAACGTGTTTGTTGGGAAACGATAGTGTTGATGGTATTCACAAAGTCGCCGTTATATATAGTAGGGTAGGTTGATTTAGGAATAGGTTGATTTTTCTGCCTATTTTTAACTACCTGATGTATATTTTTTTAAAAATAGATCTTATGAAAAGTAAGATTTTTACTGATCCGTTATTTTTAGCGGCGGGAAGGTCTTAATCAATTTTTTTGAATGATGTAGGTGATCAAAAATAGTGATTTCCAAATAAAGCAGTTCTACGAAAGTGAATTCTTTTCAGCTTTTCAGATTAAATAAGTTTTGTGGATAATTTATTGTACATTTATGAATCAAGGAAGGGCCCTAAAAATTTATAAATTCAAAAACATAATCCATATATCTTCACATTTTCTTCGTTCCTTTTCCTTTGGTAAAAATCACTTTAAATATTATTTAAAGCTTAAACCTTCGTAAGACAGGCCTAACGTATAAAACGTCACATCATATTATCTTCAAACATGCATAAACCGGATTAAAATTATAATCTGTGTGTAAAAAAAAGTAAAGGACATTGGGGACATTTTTTAATATCTATTTTAATACCAACTTTTCTAAAGGCATTAACGAAAAAAAACCGTAGCATTGTCTAAAGCAGTATAAATCACTCGATTTATCAAACAATATATTTCCCTAAAGAGTACTCATTGTGTATTTTGGAAGACAAAGTACGACGAAAACTGTTTGAGTATTGATATAGGCTAAGAGATTTGAATAGGTATTTTTTTCATTTCATAAAATATTTAGGATGAAAGACTTATTGGTCGATGTAGGACGAAGGTATGTGTATGAAAGGATACTCTTGGGATGAATGTCATTCAGGAATGTCATATACCATCAATGGTTTTCTGTCATATATAATATATTGATCTGTGATTTCATAAAATAAGTAAATTTCGTTTAGTAAGTAGGGGGAAACTGTTCTTAGAACTAGTTGTTTAAGCAAAATAAAATACAGGGTGTCCGTAAAAGAATGTCCGAGTTTTAATGGTATATTACAGGAGTTTATTTTATACTAAATATAACAAATCATGACATTGAAGGAAAACTAACCCAGTTTTTCCTATAAGTGCTCAATGTGTGCACCTTTAGTGATACAGCTCACATCCAAACGAAAATGCAATTCTTCCCATACTGTCTGCAGCAAGTCCGGAGTAATGTAAGCAACATCCTGTGCAATTCTATCTTTTAAGGTTGGTAAATCGTGGGGTAGGGGTGGAACGCAGACTCGATCTTTTACGAAGCCTCAAAGGAGGAAATCACAAGGCGTGATATCAGGTCACAATTTGAAACTCGGACATTCTTTTACGGACACCCTGTATATTAGTTTGGTGTTATTACGATGAACACATGTGTCAAGTCTTGAGTGTCTATATTAATGCAATTGACATAATTTTTTTTTGTCGAACCTCGATTGGTGAATTAAATAGTTATGTGAAAAAGTTGCTGTTAAAAATACATCGTTTGGACAAATCAAATCAACATTAGTTAAAGTTCACGACGTGTTGCACTACTTAGAAGCTATTATTCGCACAAGGCCTCGCATTTTGTAAAAAATGAGGATAAACCCATCAATATACAAGACAAAAAATTTAATATTTTCTTATACTTTATGTTATTTAACGATATTCAAGTATTAATAGGGTACTTGACTGTATCGCTAAAATAATTTTCAATATTAAATAAATTATAGTTTGGACCCAAAAATAACAAACGTATATATTTTTTTTGCAAAATAAATCTTTAAATAATTAGTAAAAATCATTTTAAAATTGCTTCTTTTTCATCGGTACGTCACGTGATCACAAACACGTCGATTTGGCTGACGTCACTAGTATTATAAACAAACCGGTGTACTATTTTTTTGCTTGCAATTAAACTGGGGGTTTAATCTAATATACTATTAAAAAAAGAATTATATAGATAATGGAAGGAAGTTTTACAGAAGTGGATAGTTCAAATTTGCTTAAAGTAGATTCCAAAATGGTGTTTCAACATACCTATACATTTGTTTTTAATTAATAATTGGATGTAATAAAATCGTTAAGTTTTCATTAGATAATATTATGTCAATAAGTTTGTTACAATTGGCACATTGAAATTTTTTTTTCCAAATCAATGAAATTTTAATTGCAATTGTTTCAAATCAGATATATGACAAAGATATTCCTAAACAAGTTTCCCATGTAATAATAACGACCTTTTACGATTTTCTCGAACATTTTCAGCGGGGCGTTCTCATTTGGTAAACGACGGCTGTTAGTATGAAATATATACAACTGTTGTTATAGTATAGCAGGGATAAGAAGTTATATATTTTTTAATAGTTATGATTCCAATATTTTTTCCCTTAAATTTTAGTTTAAAATATAATTTTCCCTGCTTTTTATCATTTCATTATGGATGCATAATGAGAAAAGTTTACTTTAAATAAAGATGCTACCATTAATGCATAACCAATTTTTAAATAATCTGCAAATCTAACAAACAAATTATCACCAAAATAAATAGCACTTATCTGCATAAGAAAAATTCCATTATCAAAAACATTGTATCAGAACTTAATATTTCGAAAACATACACCCTTCGACAATAATTATCAAAATAATTATTATTACTCTAGCTAAAATAAATGTATTAACAGAATTACAATCTTTTTAATTAAATTCTTTGAATAAAATTCTAATCGTAAGAATAAGCTTTTAATAAGGTCTCATTGCATTCCACTACAACACAAACGACTAACTAATTGAAATTTTTCCATTAAATATTGGTAAAAGTTACTTAAAATAGAACGGTTACCTGAATGTTTTTATTTTATATGAATAATTGTAACTTAATGTAGCAAACTTGTAACAGAAGTTTGTGTTGTGAACAAATTGGATGTAGTTTAAGGAGTTACAATATCGACCAATGAATTTTTAATTGGTCAAAAGGGAAACTTCGACGAATATTTAAATTAATGCTGTATTATCGAGTACTAAACACAAATGTTTTTAACGCAAGTAAAATTAAGCTAGATTTCAGAAAAAGTTAAACTATAAATGAATTTTCTTAATAACACTTAAGATATTCTAATAACACTCGTTAAACTAAGGTCAAATTACGAGAAAAATTTCCTGTAACTAGTGCAATTTGTATTCGACGTTATTTTTAAATAATTGATTTGTTTGATAGGTTCATTTTTATTTTGATATAAATTTACAATGATTTTGAATTTACCAAATAGAGGAGATTTATTAGTTATAAAACAAATTATTCGAAACTTTGTGTATAATTTAATTACATTTTAATGTCTGTCATCTGTATTTTGCAGCTTTACATATATTCTATTTTATTGAAAAAAAAACGCAAACCTTAATACAAATATCCATACTCTTCTAAAAAATTTTCATTGCTGTGCCACAGGTCCGGGGTTCGAATCCCGGATTGGGCGAGGTTGACCCATCCTTTCATCCCTTAAGTGGGTCGATAAAATTGGTACCAAGTATGCTTGGGAACTAAACACTGGGGGTTCCGCGTGAGGCTGACCACCTTACCGGGACATGTGCCTAGCCCTAGGCCCCAGAGCCCTAGGTCACGAAAGCTGAAATGGGCACGGCAGGCCTTGGCCCACTATTGGGCTGTTGCACCGAGGAGTTTAGTTCTAAAAAATTTTATTCCTTTGCTCAATTAATTATTCAATCATTCAATTTTAAATTCAATTATCTTTTTAATGAGATATTTACAAAGAAGAATTCTAATAATATTGTTAAGTGTTTTTAACTTGACATAAATAATAACCAAATTTTAGAAGCTTATGAAAGGTTTGGCAAATTAAAAAATTATCTATTCTACATTTTAAAGCAAAATTTATATAATTTATAAGAATTGAATTAATACTTTTTCATTTTAAATTTTTACTGATATTCTGAGACTTCTTTGCGAAATAGTCTAATATAATTCAAGATATTAAACTTGCGTAGTATAATTTCAGAAAATTCTTCTCTTAATTGTTCAAAAGTACATTTTTCGCTTCGATACATAAACTGGAAGCTTTGAGAAGAATTTAACTCTTCAGAAAGCCTACTTGTAAAGTCATAAAGTTTAAGTATAGGTAAAAGTATCATTTATGCTTATTAGTTGAATGGTTAAAAAAAAGGGAGAGGAATGAGTTCATTAACATAGCACTATCATCTACACTTGTTCAATTGACAACTACTTACGAATCTACACCTGACAAAAACAGATGGACAAACGTATCGTATTTTTAAAAACTAAGCAGTCTATTGGCAAACTATTTCGGAATCTACGACAAAGGTATAGGGAAAGAGAAGATTCGTGTTTTTAAGTTCTGGAATGATAACAAGTGTAGCAACAAAGCTGGCTCCCACCCAAAGGCAACCACAAACAAGCGTTAAGAAACGACTAGAACAATTCAAATTGTATTGTTCAACGTTCTAAATCATTTATGTATAATTATAGAGTCTATATGATTCATTTGTAGGATTGTTGTTACTAACTCCTAGAGGTGTAGCTAAGATACACTACCTTCATGAAACCAAAAATCTCCAAGAAGTCCAGAAACAAAATCGGATCGCTTAGAACCTCGTAAATCCGAGAAAATTCAAGCATTTTAGTATATGCTCAGGAGAGGCCTAAGTCAACCCTGTACACGGCCTACTCAACTACTAAGGTCGAAGAAGATTTCCCAAACAAGCTCGGGGACGGAAATGTTGACGTCATAGTTCCGAGTGACGTTTTTCCGAAGATGAAGACAACCCTGTCTCGAAACCTGTTCGGAACCACTCGTTCACGGCTGACCACATTTTAAGGGTTCCGAATGCGTCCGAACTAGTTTCTCGATCTTCGGCACTGGGAATAGTGACGTCAAAATTTCTGTCTACGCTCATGTTTAGGAGAGCTTCTCTGGCCTTGTTATTGAAGTTGGCCGTGCCCTTCACCAATAACACTCCGAGAACCGTTTCTGTTCCTGTTGGAAAGCGAGAGATTTGATATGGCCACTTAAAAAGCGTGAAAGAGCTGTCTGCCTTTTCCTCGGGATATTGAGTTGGTGGTTTCTTTGTAGAATTGTAGTACTCACGACTGAAGCAACAACCAACCTATATATTAATTAGCGCTTACGTTTTTACTAACGATTTAAAAATTCTTTAATATTGACCTCAAACAAGCTAATATTGACCATACCGGTTCTTAGATTGAAGCTCGCTATTCTCTTATAAACGGATAATCGAATCACCGCCAAAAATTCCAATAAATATTTTCGCGTGTTTGAAATTCGTGCAATCTTAATTTCGTAAAGGATTCCATGTCCTGATGCCTATCAAGTGGCATTTGTGTCGTTTCGTTATTTAAAAAGTATTTCTTTTAATCTATGAAATAATATTTCGGTTGTGTTAAAGTTCTGAAAACGGCAATACTAGACAGCAAAAAGCGTTATCAATAAAGAAAATAATGCATAGCTATACCAGGGACTGGAGTACATGTTACTTGTAACAGTTACTTTTCTTAGGTAACCCCGTTAAATTTTAGAAAGTAACTGTAACTTACTTACTTTCAGCGGTAACGAAGTAACTAAAAAATTTGTTACTTTTCCGTTACTTCTCGAGGATCATTTCGGTAGCTCAGCATTCATTTTAAACTTAAATATTTAACTTTTAACAACGTTGAAATTTCCTTATTTGCTTTTTTTCCGATTGTCACTTTTTTTAATCTGGTTCTCTATGAAAAACGGTTAGATTAAATTTTTGGTTTCTTATCATTTGAAATTGCTAAAAGTAACTGTAATTCGTTACTTTTAATTTTAAGTATCTGCAACTAGTAACTTTTCAAATAAAGTAACTGTAACATAATTACTTTGTAATTAAGTAACTGTAACAGAATTACTTTTTAATAAAGTAACTGTAACATAATTACTTTGTAATTAAGTAACTGTAACAGAATTACTTTTTAAAAGTAACATTCCAATTCCTGATCTATACCATTGAACCATATTATTGACCTTAGTTCTTATTTAAAACCCAATCATTTTACTATCCCAAGAGATCACTCGTGTCTCGACGACATTTTTTGTGGATCATTGGCACCATTAGTTGGCAACGCTTGGGTGGAGCGCGTTGTCATGGAAACCAATACGCAGATCAGTCAACACCCTCCAATGTCCCACTGGTCGGCCGAAGCGTGTTTATCTTTTTAGGATATTCTTTATCAGTTTCTGTCTTGGTTGGTAGCGTGCGTGTATGGGACTAGTTGTATCGAAGGATAGGGACAACCAGGGAGACTTGACCCAATTTATTTTTGTGTAACAGTTGAAGGTAATTTTTAAAAAAAATTGACGAAAATAGTCTATTATTTTGTACGTTATTGTAGTTAATAATCGAAAAGAAATAATACATCTCTAGTAATGGTGCAAAAATGTAAATTCTTCAATTAGCACTTGGATCAGGTTACCCTAAGCCGAGGGGGACTTGAACCTTACTTAGAAAACAAGACATAAAATCAAACAAAGCATGACATTAATCATTGGCGCAAGTCTCCCTAGTTAGAGCTTGTATTTGCATATTGAACTGACGGGTTAGGTTGTAATATCGTCGTAAGGAACCAATTAAGGAGAAGAAAAGGGTAAGTTCCGCGGACTAAGTCCCTACTTGTATATCTTGCTTAAAGTTACATTGTTTAGCTAGCTCAACAGTAGTCTCGTCGCTGAAACAATTAAAGAACGATGCTAACCGCCAATAGCTCTAGCTCGAAGTAAATTCTGCTAAAATTTAATAGGAGTTCGTCTTTTGCTTTGAAATTATAATTATTTTTGCATAAACTGCAATAAAAGTTCAATTCATGATTAAAGATCTGCGACGTCGCTGTAATATCCCAAAGCGTAGCACGTGGTAAGCCCTGCTTCCAGGATGATGTAAGGTAAGTAGATTCGGTAAAGTTAGTTGAATTATCGTCACACTAGAGCTACACGAGGGCTCTATTGGCGACGGGCGTCATAATTTAAAACTACAGATAAGTGAAGTGCCGACACACGAGTAGGTACCCAACCACGGCCAACTTCAATAACAAGGCCAGAGAAGATCTCCCAAACACGAGCGTAGACGGAAATGTTGACGTCACTGTTCCCAGTGCCAAAGATCGAGAAACCAGTTCGGACACATTCGGTACCCTAAAATTGTGGTCAGCCTTGAACGAGTGGTTCCGAACAAGTTTCGAATCAGATTGTCTTCATTTTCGGAGCAACGTCACTTGGAACTATGACGTCAAAATTTCTTCTTCGGCCTTAATAGTTGAGTAGGCCGTGACCCAACAAAAATTTTAGGAGCAACATCGGGACTTTGGAGCATATATAACGTGCACTCCCTCTATTCATTGGAATTTTCGGCTGAACAGACTGTTTATAGATTGACAGTAATTTTAGAAATGCCCGGACCCGAATCTGAATCCTTTCGCATGCAAAACAAGAACATTACCGACTGAGCTGCCCAACCCGTTGCAAGATAGGTATAAATGGTAGCAACACAGGAATATAATCAATGAAGCAGTTTAAGGATCAAAAATCAGAAACAAGTACGTGATGCCACAATATATAAATTACTAAAGTATATCACAGCTGTATAGTATATGACCAACAGCAGATTTCATGCAATACTATGTTTAAATGAGGCACACGTACCCATACCTATGCAGAGAGTCCTAGAAACGAACAGCGGATAACATGGAAGGGCTAGTCAAAGACAACAGACATAACTTCATTATGAACGGGTACGAGATATTACCGACAAACCAGCACACATTACCAACCAAGGATAATCAAAATACCAACCACAATAGTAGTTCACAGTACCACAGCTGCATAAGGCTTAATTCCATGTAACTGACGATTTTTGAAATGTAAATCACAAGTAAAAAAAAGCTTTAAATTTGAAAAAATCAAATTAAATAAAACAGGTTACATTATTTAGTTGCAGTTAATGAATATCAACTTTTTATTTAATGTTAAAATAATCACTTTAAAACACGTAACTTACACAATAGAAAAGTTAATTCTGCATGGAATTAGCCATAATATATGACCAACAGCAGATTTCGTTTGAGGATTACATGCAATGCATTACAATACCTTTAAATTGAGCACACGTACCCATGCAGATATAGTTCCTGGATGAGACCAGCAGATATCAAGAAAGGTCAAGTACAAGACACAACAGACATCTTTTTTAATTTCTTGGAATGAGACTACCGACGAACAATCACACATTACCAACCAAGAAGTAAAAATGACATCCACAAGCAATGTACAATAAGTGAATTTATAAGATACAGATGAAAAGAATACTGCCAGCATTTTACGACAGAAACGAACTGAGGTAATGTATTTATAAATACGATGGAATATCACAATAGAAGTGGACAACTAAGCCAGGCCAGTTAATAGTTTAGTTGAAAGGCTTTGAATATAATGTTTTTTTTTTCTATTTTAAAGAGTTTCGTAAATGGATAGCATAAATTATTCACAAAGTACTGTCGGGGCCGGGTAAACTGAAGTAACCACAACAATGAATTGGACCATTTTTGTTCTGAAATAATTAGTCTTTTTCAATACGTTTTCTTCTAGGTTAGAGTAATTGAGTGCTTGCAACATTGGTACAAGTCATTCCGCTAGTTACTGCAGTTTACATGCAGAGTACATCGGCTAATGCCTTTTAAAAGATCATTTTTCAAAATTACTAATACAATATAAAGAGCTAAGTGGAAGGACGTGCTAAGGGAAATTTTTGAAAAAATTGAGATTTTTGTGTCAATCAACATATTATCCCATTCTTTAAAATGACAAGTTTCAATTTTTTTCATAAATTTAACTTTAAGTGTATTTTTTACCGTTTGCAAGTACCGTTTTAAACGGATTTAAATGCAAATTAAAAACTTTTAAGCTCATTTTCTCGCTTCACCTCTTTGTCGCTTAGCACGTTCTTCCACTAAGCTGTTCAATTTTTATGCAATCACAGTTTGTTTCTCAAACGTTTTTGATTAAAAATTATAATTTATATAAAAAAACTAAACTGAGGCAGTTTTGAAATAATTTTCCATATTAACCTGAATGATTTGCCTAAAAAGTAGTTAATTGCAATTTATTTTTTACTTAAAAAATACTAGTGTAAAAAATGGGCTATTTGCACAGTAAAATTCTATTCAGAGAAATAGTCCTATTTCGCTTCAAGAAACACTCGGTCAAAAAAATTAAGGTTTACGAGTTTATAAACTTTCTATCGGAATCCATTTCTATTTATGTTTCCAAAGCCATTTCAGAGTTAGGGAATCGTAAAATATGTATAGCTGTCAGTAGTAAACTTTGTTTTCTCGGGAAAAAATTTCTCTGGCCTATTTTTTCACTCGACGGATTTTCGTCTAGAAAAATAGTTTATGCTACAAAGTATGTGATTCAAAAAAAAGGATACTCTGGTATTCTTCAAAAATATCTTGAAGAGAAAAATACACGAATTTTCTAGGAAAACATGTATAAAGAAACCTATTTTGGTCTTACAACTACAGAATTTCATATACTGTGGGCAAACAAAAATTAAAGTTAAGTTTTTATAAAGGCTGTAAATTGAGAACTGAAGAGCTTAGTGGAAGAGCGTGCTAAGTGACAAAAGGTGAAACTGAGAAAATGAGCTTTGAAGTTTTTCGTTTGCACTTAGATAGATACGTCAAAAAGGATACTACAGCAATACGAGGGCTATTGGCGACAGGCGTCAAAATTTAGAACTGTAGCAAAATTTAGGCCATGTACTTTTTAACAATTCTAATAAAAAGTAAATTTTTTACAGTCATTTAAAAAAATAAATTGTTAAAAAAAATTATATTTTAAAGCTTGCCATTACAAACTGTCATGATTTAATAACTACTTTGCTTAGAGCTTAAATTTTACATGGTCACATTAAGGGATATTTGAAGTTTACGTTTCTGCAAAAATTATCTAAAACAAGTCAATTTGAAAAGTCGTTATGATGTTCACAATTTGGCATATTTATTACTTAATCTCTAATTTATTAATTAATATACTTTATTGCAATAAAAAGTATATTTATTTTAGTTTTTATGTGCTTGATCTTCTCCCAAAGTTTTGAAAATCTATTTCAAAAATTAAAGAAAAAGTTGTCTAAGATATATGGATACCTTAAGAAATATTTAAGTAAAACTCTTTCAAAAGATAAAAAAAATATGCTTATTTAAAGTTTATAAAAGGGAGAAATCTTGTTATCGTTAAAGGGAATAACATGTCTAATTGTCTATTGACACAAAAAATTCAATTTTTTCAAAATTGTCACTTAGCACGTTCTTCCACTAAGCTCTTCAACTCAAACAAAACGGATGCCAGGATAGGATTATCTGATTTTTTTTTGTATTAGATAATTCTGAAAAACGATACCGTGACAAATTCTCCAAAAAAATCAAATACTGTCTAAACAGAAATGAAATTATCACCATTTTACTAGGACTTCTATCAATCACAGCGACAATTTATAACTTAGCCATTAAACAAACTCAATTTGTAAAAAATAAAAAAAATTCACACCTATTACCCCTTCATTTTTCAAGATAAGCTGTAAAGAATGACTTAGTCTTGTCGCCAATTGAAGAGCTCAGTGGAAGAATGTGCTAAGTGACAAAATGGTGAAAACGAGAAAATGAGCTTTAAAGTTTTTCGTTTGCACTCGGATCTGTTGAAAACGGTACTTGAAAACCGTAATAAATATATTAAGCAAAGTTTAGAAAAAAGGAAAAACTTGTTATCTTTAAAAGAGATGGTAATATGTTCATTGACACAAAAATATCAAATTTTCGGAAAATGTCACTTAGAACGTTCTTCCACTAAGCTCTTCAATTGAAGGATAACAAAAAGCGTTTAGAAGCAGAGTGTTACCGATCGAGAACCCTACATCACTCTACTCCTAAATTATCCTTTTAGCCTACTTTTCTTTTTTTTAATTTGAAAGAATTTTAAAAAAACTGAAATAGGTATTTGGATGCTGAAGATGTCCGTCTGTGCCCCCTTCCCTCCAAATTCGATTCTATCCGTCGAATATTAATAATTCCTTTTTGTTAGAAAATCATATCAGAAACCCGTCTTTTATGATTTTTGTCCAACTGTACGTTCGGGCGGACATCTGTCTGTGGCAGCGGTTCTAGGTGACAGTTACTGTAACTGCCAAAGGTTAGCTTATTTGTAGTGGTTAGTACTAGGTTCGTGTTTGGAATAAACAAGCTCCAGTGTGCAAATCAAGATTTATGATTTATGAGTTAAACATACGAATTACAGATCTACAAGGGGTGACCCTTTTAGGTAAATGGACGCTACACAGTGACAGGGATAAATGAGAGGATACCCGAGGTCGAAATTCAGAGTTTGCGGGATGCTGGCCGGAGGCAGGGATCATCTTTGGCGTAGGACGCTTAGAGCTAGCTTGGATTCGCTTCCGGGCTAGAAGCACTGCAAGTCGGACATCTTAAGCATGAGGAGCGTTGTATTGACGATGGGGGGGGGGGGGCTCTCTCCCGGGACGGTGGCTGTAGACAGGAAGACCGCTACCGGAGATGAGGTTTCCCGCAGCCCGGGAAAAGGATGGAGGCTGCCCGCGACCGTAGTCGGAGTTCGGGACGGAAGATGGAGAGGCCGATCGTAGTTTACAGGCCGCGGAGCAAGAGGGATTAATGAAGTTTCCAAGTCCCCGGAGGTTCCCGTTGCCCCCCTGTCAATCAAGGGATGGAGAGTTCCCTCATTCATTGACGGACGGTCCTGAACGCTCCCCTTTTCTGCATATAGTAAGAGAATATCCAGTAGCGGCACTGTTACTTCTGACTTTCTACTTACAATTCCGAGACTTGGTGACGCATGCTGTCTTGTCACTCAACCTAAGGGTCAATGTCAAGTGGGGAATGTCACATGTGGCATTGTGGGGATTTTTTGTACAAGAATTTCAGTGAGTATTTAAAAAGCAGGAAAGTAAGCTATTTTAGTTCTTTTATAACTTATTGTTAACCCGGGAGGGGATATTGCCGACAGCGATTTTAATAATGTTTATTTTTTAGGGATATCTCTGCCGTAGGCAAATTTATGACTTAAATTTACCGAAAGACATTCTAATCAAATGTAAAGGTTTGGAACACTTTGAAGAAAATCAGGTACATTAGGATAGTAGTTCTAAAGAAATCCTTTTGTATAAAATACCCAGTGCCCCATCTGCCGGGTTAAGCAATACACTGATCAAAACAATTAGGGGAGAACTTTGCGTACTTTTGTTTACCCTTCCAGTCCCAACTTTTTATTTTTATTCTAAAAATCTAAAATTTGTTAAATAGAATCATTATGCATTCAGAATGAAATGGTAAAAAACAGGGAAAAAAATCTGAATTTTTTAACTAAAATTTAAGGAAAAAAATTTAACATAACTTTTGAATAATTTATACAAAAAAAATTTCAAAACTTTTTTGTTAAAAGTAGTTAAAATCAATTTTAAAACATCTAAAAATGCAAACATGAAGAATTAAGGGTCAATTTATTTAATAAAATTGTTTCACATAAAATTATATTTTACCATGTTTTTCATTTTCATTTAATTCAAAAAAACATTACTTAATTCTTCAAAAGACATGATCATTCCATCTAACGATACATAAGTGCTAGCTTAACTTAGTCAGAAAAAAATCGCAAGCTGATGATTCCAAATGGAATCATTGGGGGTGAAAGGTTTAAACCATGAGCCCCCATAATTGTTTTGAACAATGTATTTAAGTAAAACTCTTTGGAATTACAGTGGTTTAAGTCTTTCTTCAAGTTAGTTTAATCTGATTCGAAGAAGTTCAGATATCTTAAACTGGGGTAAAATAGTTAATAACAGCTAGATCTTGGCTCGCACTGCGACAAAACTTTGCAGAGAAGGAGGAGACGCTTAATTTTATCTTTGGACACTTTTTTTTCCTGAAGTTTTGGATTTTATCCAAAAGTGCCGTTACGGAAATTAGAACCTGTCTTTGGAAGAATAGTCAGACTGAGTGGGAGGAATAGGTGGTGAAGTAAAAAGAAGTAAAATACAGCTAGTTGTGTTTCTAAGGTTTATGCAGTTTGAAACATTTTGGCGTTACATAAGATACTGAAAGTTTTCTTGGTTTCTTTAAAAAGATGCGTTCTGCTACATGTCAGCTAATCAACACAGTTTTCCAGCAACACACAAAATTTTTAATAATTTATAGACTGTATAATTTTACTAAATTTTAAAATTTAATGTATGGAGTAGTCATTTATAATCATCTGCTATAGAAATATAATTTTTAAATATTAATTACTAAAGTTAAATTTTATTGCATAAAATTTAAAAGCCCTGCAGTGAAACCAAGTATACACTTCAGTCTATTCGCTTATCCTACAGAGTGTTAAAGGGACCCAAAAAAATTTCAAATATCGATTTTTCAGTTTTTACTTATTATTTACAATATCTTTCTGAACATTTACTGAAAGTTTCATAATGATATCTTTTGTAGAAAAAAAGGTATTAAATATTTTCTGGAGTCATTCCTATAAATTTTAATACGCATTTCGTCTGCTTTCAACCTGTTTTCTCTGATTCGCGTTTTTCAATTATTGTGTTTAATAAATCCCTAGGCTTTTTTTTGCTAATTAAGTTAGAATGTTGAAGTTTTTAACATGTGTTCTTATATAAATGGTGCACAAAATTGTGCATGGAATATGGTCTACTATGTATAGTTTTTTTTTTTTAAATGTTGAATTCAATAATTTGTAATTTTTTTGTGATTTTCAGAATAAATGCATGTTAATTTGTAACTGCAGCTCACATTTTAAAATCCGTGCACAGTTCTTAAACAAATAGTTCTTAAAACAAACTATAAAATTTTGGTGGAGTTATTCTCAAAATTGAAAGAGGAGTAGCGTTTTAAAAATTTCAATATTTTGACTTTAAAAAAAATGAACGAATGAAAAAGAAATGAAATTTGTTTTTATTGCTAGAAAATGTTTATTTAAAGTGAACATTATATAAAACCTTTATAATTTACAAGTTTATGTTATTATTTCTAGAAATAATGTTTTGGGTACCGTTTCCCCTATAATATAAGAATTTGTATTTTGAAAACTACGGGTCCAACTCAATAGTAAATAAAAAGCTACCTATTTAAAATTCCTCTCTTATCAATTTCGCATCAATTTTAAGTTGGTGTCTACAGTACTTTTAACACATTGACAGCCAGGCTATCGAAAGAAAATTTTTATCGATACAGGCTGATATGCAACAGAAGAACATCCTATTGTTTCAACCAGATCTTAAAAAACTGATTTCATTTTTAAAAAAAATAAAAAGGTAAAGTTCAAGGTATTAAAAATATAAAAGGCTATTAGCATTTGTTTCATTAGCTCATTATTACTTCCACCCCGCTACACACAGTAGTACTGTAAACATGTTGAATTAAGTGCTCTAAGATCGCTTTTTATTAATTAGTATAAAAAGCCATTATTTTAAAATCACCTTGTTCACCTGAAACGTTTACGATAACTCGTCAAGATGATTATGGCTAGATTACATCTGTCGTCAATATCAGAAAAAACCCAACCAATATACTTTGCTAATATCGTTGAATCGAAAATCTGGAAGATATCTCGTCGCTTTCCGTTAAGCACTAGTTTTATAGAAAATTTCAAACTGAGTCAATTTTTACAGATTTTTCTTGACTTCTTTACCTTAATCTATAAAATTAAAACTAGAAATTAATGAATATCCCGGATATTTTTTGTAATTTATGGTGTGTAACTTTTGTGTTCAAAACTGTAATTTGACCAGCAATCAACTTTTTTTTAACAAAACAATTAGGAAACTTTAGAACAACGAGAAAAATATTGTATATTCAAAAATTAATTATAATTTCTTTTTTTTACACTTACGTAAAAAATTAGCTTTACAATTTACCTCAGTCTCATGTTTCAGTCTGCCAAAGCTTCATTATTAAAAATTATATTCATATAATTATAATCACTTCTAAGGAATTATTTACATACAAACCTAATAAATTCCTTACCAGTAATTCTAATCTACTCTAATTAAGGCTTGCATATTAATTTTCAACAAGACCTACTTAACATACTGAGAGTAAGAAAGACCATTTCTTAACAGCACTACAGTTTTGAATAGTAGCGGATAAGTTAGTTATGCTACCTAATGAAACTAATGCATGTTGACGAAATCAAAATTAGCAACTCAATAAAGTAGAGTTTGAGGTTTGAGAACGCGTAAATAGCTGCGATGAGAGGCAGGTGTAACTATGATGTACTTTTAACTATTGATGTTTTGGTATCAAATATATTCTTCCACAAAGATTTGAAGCATAAATAAACAAGGAACTGAGTGAATCAGTTCTGACTTATTCATTAATATGTGCATTCGTTACATCTTCTCATGTAGTACTAATAACTAAATGTCACAGAATTTTTAAAAAAAAAAACTATGAAGTTCTTATAAAAATTCGTACCAACAGATCGTCAGCTGGAAGGCCAAAGGTAAGACTACTTATCAATCTTTCAAATTAACCAATGGTTGCAATTAAATTTTAAAATACTTTTAGCAAATATGCAACATTATTAGTTTATATATATATAATTTATATTTGTATAATTATTTTATTAAAAATTACTTTTAGTTTAGTTCGAATTATCGTCGCACTAGAGCTACTCGAGGGCTATTGGCAAAGGGTGTCGAAATTTAAAACCACAGTCGGGTGACGTGTTCATGAAAAGCATAAAAAATAGAAATATTTAACAATTCTCTACGTTTATTTCTTTAAAGAAAATCATTTCTATAAAAATTATTCATTTCCATAAGTTTCGATATAATAAACCGAGACTTTCACCATTTTTCTCAATATCCGCCATGTCCCGAAACTCCTGTGGACGAATTTCGTGCTTGTAGTTGAAAAAGTGTAGATATCCTATCGTGGAAAACTATTCCCCATTTTAAGTGCTTTTGCAGACATAAACATTCACTATGCCTTAAGCTCAATTAAAGAGCTTAGTGGAAGAACGTGCTAAGTGACAAAGAGGTGAAACCGAAAAAATGAGTTTTGAAGTTTTTAGTTTGCACTTAGATTTTCTAAAATATGTACTTGCAAACTGCAAAAAATATACTAAACCTAAAGTTTATGAAAAAGGGAAAACTGATATCTTTAAAAGAAAGAATATCCTGTTCATTGACACAAAAATCTCAATTTTTTTTCATAAATGTCATTTAGCACTTTCTCCCACTTAGCTCTTCATTTCATTTTGCATGTAAAACAACCATCCATGTTTTCTACTGAACACACTGGAGTACAAGCGAAAGAAAGTGAATGAAAAAGGTTAACCGATAAATCAATAGCTAATGATATCTTGGATCAATTTATGTATGGTAGTTTTTGTAAAAACTTTGAAGGCCAATTAGGAAAGTCCCCGGGGTACCATTTTTAAAAGTAGGTGAAAGGGATTTTACATTGCTATTTTCTCCAAGACATTTCTACATAAAATAAAGTAAATTATTCATGTACCTTTAGTAGAACTAAAAGTAATATGCATAGTTTTAGTACCTGAAATACATCCCTTAAAATACTACAAATACAGCTATTAGGCTATGAATATCTAAGCCGGTTTCCCCATGTAATTTTTTTGTACCAAAGAATCAGTATAAGAAAATCTACTTCCAAAGACAATACCCTAAATAAACAGGTTTTTTTTTAAAGATTCAATAAATATAATCTACATTTGTTTTAAGACATTTGGAAAATACGTTAAAAACATATTAAACCCTCTTTTGTTCAATGTTTTTTTATTCATGTTATAAAATAAACTCATTTCCAAACAAAGCGGCTAGTGGTTTGTTTCAGATAACGTAGTTATTTTAAGTTTTCATTCTTACAATTCCTTCGACCCAAGCTCCGATTAGTGCTCCTTTTACACGTGACATTGATTCACCAGTTGTTGCTCAAAAAATAATTAATTTTCATTCAGCTTTTATGTGGCCACTCAAGACCTGAAAGCTTGCCGAATATGTATTCTTAAAAAAAACAATGTTCCTAAGTTCAAAATAGGCTAGTATTAAATAAAAATCTAGGCATTACTACAAACAATTGAATATATAAATGGGAGTGTCAAAACAAGATTCTTTTCTAATACGACAATATCTTTCAAATACGTGAAACCGTATCACTTTTAGCCCATAAGCGTAAAAACGTTTTCCGCTCTTTTATATTTAATATAAAAAAATTATATTTTGACATATTTTTTAAAAAAAAATCTTAACGTATTCGCACAAAAACTGAGTGCACCTTAATGGGAAAAATAGATGTAAACTCCTTTGACAAACAGTTTATCGGTAAGAATTTGTTTACGTCGTTCTATACAGCCTAGCAATTCACTCATAGTAAAGGCTAATAGATAAAGAACTATTTGCTATAAGTCTAACAAAAGTCAGTTATCTTCTATAGCATTGATTTCAAGTTTACATTGGCAATGCTCTTTATTTTTGAATCGGTAAATATTTTTGAAAGTATTACCTAGTATTTACATAAGAAAATAGACAGCTTTAATGTTTTTAAGAGAATTTAGTTGTATTATGCAGTAAACATAATTCAACCAAATATATAAATATTGTTATGGTTGGTATATTTATACAATGTGAAATATTGGCACAAAAACCACTTCTAACTACTGTTTTGCGTTTAAGAAGCTGAATAAATTACTTCTTGGATGAGCTTATTTTAAGTTGTGAAAATTCTAAATTAAGTTCTGTCATCTAATATTAACTAAAAATTCATTCATAAGTTTTAATGAAAACTATGCTACCAAAACTTAACACAAATTATATTTGCAATGCAGTTGCTTATTCAGATGAAAAAAATAAGGTATAACAAAATAAAAATATGAAAGGAAGTATCTGAAGTTTTTGATTTTTTAGGATAGAGTATAAAAATTGATTAGGAACATCTAATAAAAACATTATTGGGGATATAATATTAAAATATCTTCAGTAATATTATTTAAAGGAATCGTAAACATTTCCCTTTTAAACCAAATATAAAAAACTTAAATGCATTAATGTACACCCTGCTTGAAAAATAAATTACTATAACATCAAATAACAAGGACGAAATAACAAAAGCACAACCCAAAAAATTATTATAATCATGATAGTAATAAAAGTTATACTATGTCAGGAAATCTTGTTGGAAGAAATTTTAAAGATAGCAATTTAAAGTTTTAAACATTTCTTAACGCAAAGTATACTAACTAAGACTACTATTGATTTCTATTAACCAATAATTGGCGTCTTGGACACAATTTATTCCGACAACGAAGGTTTTACTGTCAAAAATAAATCATTCTTGTCGAAAGCACTTGTTGGCAGGATGGAGCACTTAACTTACATACAATAATCGAGTTTTTTTTATTTTACACTGAACTAATGACTTATTGTTTATGAGTTGTTGCATGTTGGTTATTTTTACCGAACAATTAACTTGTACTGATATTTTTTATTGTTAAGGTTTCTTTAAAGACCCGATTACTGAAGAAGTCCTTAAATCCCGGAAAAAAAGCATGCAATTTCTCCCTTCAAAAACTAATGTTTAGAAGTAACTTTTAAGATCGAATTTATTAAAAAACTTTACTTTAGACACGATTATTGAATTAAAAGGAGGAATTTTTTACAGGGGGTTATAAAAAGTTACAAATATCGATTTCATACAAGAACAGTTTTTAACCGAATATGTTTGCAATTTTGTAATATAAACATTCATATTGCATGCAACCACACTCTAACATCTGATAATCTTATTTTGACACCTCAGTGTCCAATAAAAGGTTTATTAGCTCTTTGGGCGTTTCAATGATTGATTAGAAAAGAGCTTTGTCTCAAAATCAATCATATTTTCAAAGTTGTCACTTCAACTTTAACTATGGCCCTGTTATAAATAAATTGAGTTGCTAACTTCACAACTTCTATAATAAATGGCTGAAATATTGTTAAGGGAATTAAACTGAATACTTCTGAAATTTATTTTTTTATGGTTTCATCCAATCTTAAGAATCTACTAAAAGTTTTAAAATATTATCTAAATCTAACTTTAAAAAAACTAAATATAGAGCTAAATATAAAGCTAAAATAAAACAAAAGCTAATTATAAAGCTAAAATTTTAATCTATAAAGCTGTAATTACATAAAAATATTTCTCTAATTTATTTTGACTGATTTAAAATATAAAGCTTTGTGACGCCTAATAGCTATAAAAATATTTAATTTATCGCAGATATTATATAGTGGTGAATTAACAAAAACCTTTATAAGATTTATTTTAGTAGAAATTAAGTGGAAAAAGTTTCATGGGCGAAGCTATGCTATTGCATGTTACTCCTAACTAGAAAGTTAAAGAAATGAATAACAGATGACATGGTTTCATAGATACAAACTAATATTTTACTATCAATATATTAATAAATTGAAATTAATTACTATTTAATTTTAATAGGATACAGCAATGCTATTCGGGATAATAGTTAAAGGACAAAAAAAATTATAATAAAAAATAGCATCATAACTTTTAAATGCATTAAAAATATCATTTAGTTTATTTTTTTCTCAAAACTTTTCTTTACAAGACTTTAAAAATTGTGGCTCGACATAATGATACGATATAACTCCGCTGATAATAGTTGACACAGCTGGAATACATTAATATCCACAGCCATATTATCTTTTAATTATTTCAATTTAACACACTTTTTAGTACTTGCGTTTATATACTTATCTTCGTTTTTTTAAATAAATTTCGAAATAAATTACTCAAAAACTTAAACATAAAAAAAACTATTTTAAAACTTCTAAAATTTATTTTGGTTTAACTTTTTACAAAAAAAATTGTTTATTAAAGAAGCTGATTAAACTAATGTTCGTTCCAATTCCCAATACTCATGAATTTCAATAAATCTTTTCTCGGCTATTTTTATTTAAAGTCGCAATTCATTCTCCTCTTTAAATGCTTAAAATAAAACAAATTTTTATCAGTTCAAATTTTGAATAAAAGATTCGTGGTATTTTGATTTATTTTATCAGTATAAACCATGACTTTTTTAATGACATTAACAGGGATACTAAAAATTGTAAGAAAAATTTTCATTTGACAAATGTTTTGATAAAAAGTTGGATTAAAAAGCTTACCTATTATGTTTTTATTTTTTCTTAACTATCACACCTCAGTTTTATTTTAGTTTTTGTAGCGCATTTTCGTTGTACAATAATTATTTTTAAACCCGCAATTATAATTGTTAAACAACTTATATGCGAGTTTTACTATATATCTTTTTAAAAATTATCTCTGTCAAATCTTGAAAATAATTGTTTTAAAGCCTAAAAAAGGACATCCGTTGACATTTTATCAATATTATATGTTGAATATAGAAAAGGTTTTGTGGATATATACAAGTATCATTAGATATTACTATTAAATCTGTTAAACATGTAGCAAGAAAATAATTGCTTACTGACATATTCAGCACTTATTCGTATCAACACCCTTAAGATTGTATTCCGTGTACTATATTTCGTGATAAAACACAGTACACAAACGACCCAAGTCACAGTTTAAGGGTATAGAGAGCCCAATCAGTAAGGTGCTTGCCTTTAAACCAGGAGGTTGTCAGATCGAATACGGTATTTAACTGCCATCCTATAATAGATTGTCGTGTAAAAACTAATTCGATTATAAGGAGGTCCCCCCCCCCAATTTAATAAATAGTGGTTCAGCATCCTAATGCCATGCACATTGTCCCTATGAAAGAACGTCGGATGTGCACTGTGAGGTCAGCCGCGTCACTTGACCGGGATTAAAATGTCACCAATAGTACGTGTGTATATCCACTGTGATGTTTTATCACCATATTTTTGGAAAATTCTAGAATATAAATATGCCGTGTAAATTACATTTAAAAAACCGTTATTTTATTACCCAGAGCTAAATACAGATATACAGACTACAATTACAATGCCAACGTAGCTCTCGTCTATCACCTATACTTTGATTTTTTAGACACATTTTTAATACACTCGTTATACTAGAAATGTGACATTTTCGTAAAAATACGAGGACCAAAAATTTATCTTTAATATTTTGCCTCGTCGTTAATGTTTTAGTGTGTTAAAACCGTATATTACAGTAAAAAAAACATCAGTCTCAAGTATTCCACATCACTCAATTAACCATTGGGACCTTAGATATAGGTAAACAGGTAAATTTAAATCAATACCTCAAAAGCAAAACATTTTACGAATGCGTAATTTTTTCCATTCTCTTAAAGTGCTTTTACTTGTGCCCGAATAAGCGCCTGTAATGTTCAATTAAATATTAATTGTTAATTAACTGCTGTTTGTATTTCAGAGAAGTGCTAAAAGATAAAGTTGAAATGCATTATGGTGTAGTTTAATTAAGTATGGGAAAACTCTGTACATTTTTTTGCACTTTAAGTACCAATTGAAAAAATATCAAATACTAAATATTAGTTTTGTATTTTAATGGGTTTGTATTTAAAGAGCTGGGTTTCTTTTAAAATCAATTAGCAATTCAATTTCGTCTCGTAGGAACATCATGACAACTTATTCATTTTTCTGTTCCTTACAATTTAGTACCTCTTATTATTAAACTGACGAAATATAATTTCAATATTTATATGTAAGTTTTCAAAATATTACGTGTTTTACCAGTGTGTTTATATTTGTGAAATAAACACGACCTTTTGTGTGGATTCAGGAGTGCACCATAGATAGCGTTTCAATCATATCGTAGTTAAAAATTAAATAATAATTAACCATTATAACGTCTTAAATCTGTCCAATGTTTGGGATCTACAGCTTAATCCTCTCGGGGATAAACAAATTGGATGAAGTATAAATTTGTTTTCAACTGCATGAGCTTAGAATATAATTTTTTAACTTAAAGTTTAATTTTTTTTATACAACTATATTTCTATAGCAGAGGATAATAAATTACTCCCCCATACTTTAAATTTCAAAAAATTGGTTAAATTTAAAATGTATATATATGTAAAATAAGTCGACAGGGAAACTTCGGCGTAATTAAAGACTCTTTTATTTAACAGCTAGTCATCAGGAGACGATGGATTTGTCGTCTGCAGTCGACGAGAGAGTGTGACCGAATGCTCAAAAAAATGGCGAAAAGTCTCGAGCCCTCTTCCACTGACCAATCAGAGTCATGAGAAAGTTTGAGTAGGTCAACTTTAAAATGTGATGACTAAACAGTTTCTGTGTGAACGATTGATCTAGGCTACTGTTTGTCACCGACAGGGTGTGGTGGGGATGTTAAAATACTAAGTGATATTAAGAATATATGAAAAAGGTAATTTGAGTTATTAAGTTTAAAAAATATAAGGTTAAGGAGAGACAGGGTTAAGTTATAATATGTCATATATATAATTTAAAACTCATGTGTTGCTGGAAAACCTGACATTCAGGTGACGGCTTTATATGTCTGTATCCCTATCCGGGGGTTAAAGCTGAAATGCTCCTTGCATTTTTTGACTTGAACCACACTTACAGACTAAAACGCCTAAATATGACCCTCATTTCTCTGCGTTGCATGCATCTAATATCTCACATCCCATACCGACGATTCTTTCTAATATCCCTATTCGTATGTGAACGAAGAAAATAAATCCGAATCAGTGTTTGCTCACCACTTGAAGATAGTCGATTAAAATCAACAAATATAGGATGACTTTTTTTCGCTTATTGTAACTTTATTCCTGATAAGTTGAAACTTAAGCAAATTGCAGTATAGCAGATTAAAGCGTTTAAACAAATAAATAATAATATGTAAATAATAATATGCAAAAGTCAAAATAAAATTTAATATAATACGATCATATACATCACAAATGCTACACAGCTTTAGGTTATTCAAGTCGTACTAAAAATAATCATGAGCCTTCAGCCAATTCAATATCTAATAATTTATTATTTTTCAAATTACAATGCTTTCATCCAATTTTTATTTTTTGAAAAAGATTTATGGGATGATGGGAGCTCTGTAGCCTGGTCTCCAAACGGAAGTCTCTGTGTTAATCCAATTGGGAAAAAAAATTTCGAATCTAAAGGACTCCGGCTGTATTAAATATTTTTTACAAACTGTTTTTGATATGAAAAATTTAGCTGCCTTACAGGGCTCTATAATCCCCCTTTTGGAAATTGGTTCGAATATTGTCGTAAAATTATCTATTAAAAATCAAAAAAGTGAAAATATAGAGCCCTGAAAGCCGGCTACATTTATCATATAAAAAAACAGTTTGCAAAAATATTCAATACAAAAAATATTCCATTAGATTAATACAAAGGAGCGATTTAAGCTTGGAAACCCGGCTTTCGCTCCCATTCCCCATATCATAATGCGTTAAATGTACGATAAACGCATTAAATACGTTTTTTTAAAAAAAAGTATTCACAAATATTCTTGATTCAGTATCTGACAAACAAAATTATAGCAATTCAAGAAGCTTACTTTTGATAATTGTAAGTACAATGTGCCAATAGGATTACACCAACGGTTCTTTAAACAAATCTCATCTTAGGCAATTCTATAACGGTTACAAAAGTGATAATCCTTAAATTTTGAACTACATTTCAACTTTAATTGGAAAACCTTGTTAAAAGCAAAGAAACATGGAGACACAAAACTTTAACTTCCTTCAAAGAAAAAAATATTATCTTCATATAATTTAAATAAATAATACTTAATATTTTAACGTGTGTGTAATCACCGTAACGCACATTTCATATTATTATTGTTATAATTATATCGTGGTCTTGATATTATTTTGGAAATAAAAGCAATCTTCGTCGTGTTATTTTGGCGAAATCATCGAATAAAGCTTATATTAGATACATCTTTTAAAAATAACAGAATAATTCAGTTAAACTTACCAAAATGTTAATGCAGTAATCCTAATTAACAACTGTAAAAAAAAAATTATAGTAACCCTCTTAAACTATAAAAATAGCTTAAACTATAGTGTATTTTATAAATAATTTTATGATTAATTATTGTTATTTATTTTCCAAATTCCTGATTAAAAAGCATTTCAAATAACACAAAATGTAATTTTAATAAAATTATATATTTTACACAAGTTATAAGCAGTAGTTTTTATCTAAATTTAGTTGTCTTTGAATTTTTCTTTTGCATACCAAATCGTTTATTTAGCTTACTTAATCGTTTATTTAGCTTAGCTAATACTTTTTTTCCCTCTTTAAATAAAATCTTTTATTTCAAAATGAACGAATAGACTCATTTTCATAATTACTTATCAAATTAAATTTATATAATTAATTCGGATAGCAATTTAAAAATGGATTAGAAAAGTAAATGTGTTAATGTATTAACAAAAAAATTTAATCGCATTATGGTAATGCTCTATTGGCATTTCATTAAAATAAATCTGACTTTATTTTACTAAATAAACATTTTACAAGGCATTTAAGATTCGGAATTTACCGAAAAATTTGTTTGCAGATAAATTGATAAATTAAATGGATAAAATGGTTTTCCGTTAAATTTACGATAATTTATTCAATGTAATAATATATTAAAGCGTTTGTTAAATATAATAGTTATTTAAGCAACTAGTGCCGAAAATAACTTTATTAAGCGAGTGGCTTTTATTTCACTAGACCGTAGGTCGAGTGAAATAATGACAACAGCTTAATAAAGTATTATTTAGCACGTGCTTGCTTACAATATTTTTTATAATAACGTGCAAAAAAGTATACGTGTTAAGTGTTACTATAAATATGCATGTTAAATAAAAGTATTGTTTGGCTTGAAATTTGTGTTCTTACTTTTGTCTTATTTAATTTCTTTTAATAATTTTTGTAGTACTTGTAGTTTCCATGGAGATATTAGAAAATGCAAAAGTAATGAACCAATAGAAATAAGTGAGTTTCATGACATCATTTAGTTTCCATGGAGATATTCATGACATGATTTTGTTTTTCTTCCAATCAGATACTCTTATTTACTTTACCGCACTAGTGCCGAAAGTACTACTTTCGGCACTGTCTGTGACGTAAGCACGTAAAGTGTCATTTTCGCAACGATTTATGAATGAATGATATAAAAAAGTGAACTTTTTTGCACGTTGTTATAAAAATATAATTAAACATATATTCGTTTAGAATGTGTATTTATTTTGATACTGTATGTTGAAATACAAAACATTTCAGGTCATTTTTAACAGTAAATTTGCAATGAAAGTATAGGACAAGAATATTTTACAAAACTATCGACTATAAAACAATTAAAATTTATTAAATAACTTTTTCTAGTTCGTCAGTGCTCATTTTATTAATATATTTTATATATTGTTTTGTCGTAATTAAAACCCAATTAATTTAATTAATTAATAAGAATTTATAAAGTCTAAAGCTTTGTTCAACCGTTATACAGGAAAAAAATCGTTAATAAATACATTAAAACTGTTGTATAAAATTGTTTTTAGTGACTTTTAACCGATTTTAGTTTGATTTGTGTTATACTAAAGCAACGCGTGAATAATTTTAAGGGGACACGGTACCACTTTCAAATTTTTTTTTAATTTTGACATATTCACTATAAAATTGGTGTTTTATTAGTTCAACCTATATTTAAAAAAATAAATGACAAAAAAAAAAATTTAAACTATTTTAATTTTAGTTATTTTTAAAAAACTATTTTTTTTAAATGCTAAGGCTTTTTTAAATACAAATATTTTAACCCAATTTTTTCCCTCATGTACTTTAAACTGTTTTACATAAGAATTGGTATCCAAATTTGATTTAACTTCCGTAGTTGTTTCATAAAAAATATTTATCTAGAAAATCCCAATTTTTATAGCATATTTGGAAAATTTTGACTTTAGTATTTTCATTTTAAAAAAGTATTACTTTTGAAAACAATTGTGATGCCAATTCTTAATATCAACATATTTGACAGACTGCATACAAAATTCCAAAGACTTTTATAAATAATTAAAAAAAAACCTTAGCGTTTCGAAAACCTTGTCAACAAGGAAAAATGAACACCGAGAAAAACACGTTTTAAAGTTTTCATTCGTTTGCATTTTTATCCTATATTTCCGCATAAAAAGTGGAATAACTTTTTTTTTAAATATAGCTACACTTTTGAAACTTGGTAGACTTATTACCAATGCAATTTTTGCCGTTTTTGAGGTACTGTGTCCGCTTAAGAGTAAAGTCATATTTTGACAACTATTCGGTAAATTGATGACGTGTTCACTATATGCTAAGGTAAATTGTTTTGTTGCATATTAATGCATAGTTTACAATTAATACTTTTTTCAAAACCAGGAAATATTTGAAAATACCTATAACTTTTAATGATTCAGTTTTAATTATTTATTAGTCTGTAAATTAAATTAAACTAGCTGTTTTTAAGACACGCAAAATTTTTACAATGGATATAAAAAAAGTAAATCGAAGTGGAATTTAAATTATTCTTTCTTTTTTAAATCAATACATAATGTATAATATACTTACTTTTTAATTAGATTTATAAATTATTTTGCATCAGGTGTTACGTATTGGGTCCATAAAATAAGACATCAGTAAAAAAATGTTTTTTTAATTCGATTAATGTTAAAAGACACTTTGTCTAATAAGATTAAGAGTAAAAAATAAATAAACATTCGATTGAAGATTGTGTTAGTTTTTGGTGTTAATTGACTTTCTAAATGTCAAAAGCAAAGGACATGGAAATGTTTCCATGCACGTTTCTTTCATTCCAATTTTACAGAAAACTAGCAGTGTGTAAATATAAAGCTTTCAACTACCATTAAATAAATCCATACACACATTTAAAGGTAATTACATACCTTATAATGTTATTTCAATTAAAAAAACCTAAAATGTTCTATGGCTGCTACTCCATGCGCATGCGCGATTTTCTCGAAAACCTTATGACGTCGGACAGATATTGGGAACTTTGGAGTCTGTACAGTTATTCATTTTTCTGCAATACCTTAAAAAAATTGGCAGCTACCTCTTAAGAATGCGCAATATTTTTGAAAACCTTATTTTGACGTCCGATTGATTTTGGAAACCCGTGTATCAAATTCGAAGCCCGTAGCTCTTTTAGTTCGAACTGTAGAGTGGTTTCAGACATACAGACGGACAAATGTTCAAAAACTATTTTAGAATCAGCTCCCTCCAGAACGTGGAATGTGTGGTCGATTTCGTATTCGTTCGATCCCCTCTCAATACCTTCACTACCTTATATTTCATATTGGGTAATTGGACACAAACGCCTGACACCTTTTTATTTAGTGTTGAAATTATTGAGTTATTCTAGTTTATCACGAATTTTAATGAATTTTGTTACTAGCCTATTAACTTTTATAACAAAAAAAATACGAATTTTTGTTTATTTTAACGATATACAGCATCTACATAAATAGCCAAGAGTAATTTTATAACAAAAAGAATAAACACTTTAGTTTTAGGTTATTTAATAAAAACCAAATTACGTGCCAGCGGAAATTGTGGAACAATTAACGCCTTTGAACAAAAAGAATTTAATAATTTCTTCTTTTCATTATATTTCATAATTATTTAAGTATCCGATAAAAAAAGCCTCTTTACAAAAAAAATTACCTCAATTTGGAAACGCAATGGAGAAAAGGCTTGTGTTCAAATGTGTAAAAAAAAAAAGATAATTTGTCCTTTTTCTAGTGAAACGAAGGATTATTCTTAAAGAGAACTTATAATAACTTACTAGGCTTGCTTTTTTTCTAAATTTACCTTTTTTTAATAATGTACAACCCATTATTTAAATATAAATTGTGAATTACATTTTACTAAGGAAAACATTTGCATTTTTATAAACTTAGAAATAAAAACGAATTTTTTGTATTAAACAAAAAACGTGTGATCAGAAAAATGTGAGGAAAATAAAACAATATGTAAAATGTATTTTTTTAATAAATCAAAGAAGCAATTATATAAGTGATTACTTGAAGCAATTAAATAAGTAACTTACTTGAAAATCGATTTCAGATTTGAATATGATTTTTATTAATAAGAAACATTTCATTGCATTTTTCCTATGAAATGCTTATTTTTAAGAATAAAACTTGGCCAATTATAATAAAAAACATAAGTACAAAATATCAGATATTAGAAACCTACTCTAAAAAAACTTTTTTAAAAATTCAATTTCAATTTTTAAAAATTAAGTTATTTCAACAAAAATAGGAAAACAACTTTTTTCTTTGAAAATCGTATAAAATTTAGCTAATTGATAACTATATTGATTAGAAATATTGTTTTACGAAATATTAAATGTACTTAAAAATTAATAAAAAATTTCCAGCTAAGTAGTTGGCAAAATATCATTGTAAAATGAGACTTGATAAACGATTTAATAATTATAGAGTTTCACGACTTGAGTGGGGCGGCCCATTAGGGCCAAGCACTACGACCACTGGTCTATTGTACTAATAGAGTTTCATTCATGGAACTCATTTAACTGAAAAACGTTTTCGCAAAACGAAGTGAATTTTCTACTGTTTAGGAGGAAATTTTCATTCGACTAGTTTACAAATAGTAAAAACTTAATCTTATAAAAGCATTTCGACGAAACATGTTTCGTTGCATCATTTTTTCTACCAATTGTGCCTTTTAGAAAAAAGAACATTTTCCTGGCACAAAAGTAACAGTTTTTAAAAAAATAAGTAACAAACAAATCATACAAACTCAACTAAGAAAAGATAACACTTGCAATAAAAGGTATCTTTTCAACAAAGATCAAAAGTTCCAACAAATCCTGGGAGTGTGAGTTATTTTCAGCGTTAGAGATAAGTTTTTTCGGAAAAATTTGCTGGGAAACTATCTAGGAATTTTTTTAATACTTGCATTATTAATATAATAAGATATAATTCAATGCTAAGTATGTATTATGAGGAACTTAAAATGTATAACTAAATATAACGAAGAAAACAAATGACTAGAGAGGATGTTCTATTTTGTTAGTAATGTTATTTTATCTATATTTAACTTTAAAATCCTTTAAAAAATTCTGAGTACAAACAATCAATAAAAACTATGCAAAATTGCACAATTTGCAAAGAAGTTTCAAGTAAGTATTCTTAAACTGCATTCATGGATATTAGATCTAGAAATAGAGTTTATTATTCCGTGCAAACGCATGTGTAAGAAATTAAAATTGATCATGCAGAAAAATTATTAACAAAATCCTGGAAATATTATGACGAATATGGGCACTTTAATTATGGGAACATTAACAATAAAAAATTATTTTAAGACCAAAATATTACAGATGAAGGTTTAATTTTATTTTAAAGGTTTATCCAAAATATTTTATGCAACAATTATTCGAAACGTAATACAAAACACTTGAATATAATGTGAAAAGTTAATCGTAACATTTCTGTGTTTCAATACATAATTTACAAGTTAAAAGCTTAAGACTACCAATTAAGAAATAATAGCAAATAAATTATAGAAATTAACTCTGACATAGTAATTTTATCAATTTTATGTGGCTAACTACTAAAAAACTGAATGATTACTGCTAAACATTGACTTCTAAAAACAAAATGGACTATAAATTTTATACTTTATATTTTATATTTTATATTTTTACAGCTTTCAAATATGCAGAACAAGTTAATTTGCTATTAGCATCAAGCTATTTGTTAAATTTTAAGTTGAAGAAAATTACAAACTTACTGAAAAACTTTTATGAAAACCAAATACTTTAGTAACTAACTGACACATTTACTTCAGAAACTTTTCATAAAGGTTTAGTTTCATAAAACACTGAATCAAAAGGCTTGGAAATTTATTTTGAGTATTTAAAAGCAAATTTATTTTATTACTTGAATCAACCAACTATAAATTTTATACTCTATATTTTTATCACCTGAAAATCACCTGCACAGTAATAACAAACTTGCAGCAGTGAAAACGTAACATTAACGTTTTTAATTTTGAACCACACTGAATTCCATAAAACTTAGAAAAAAGTGTAATTTACTATATACAACTATTTAAACAAAAAACGAAAAGATACACCATTAACTTTGACACATACGTAAAATTATTTCAAAAAACATAATTCTGAAAACGAATTAAATTGAGTTTAACTTAAAATTTCATAAAAGAGTTGAAACTTACTCCAAACCATTTCTACAAACACTAAATGCTCTACTAACTTTGACACTTGCAGAACAAACTTTTAAACAAGTTCTAAACGAACTCCCAAATACCAGCATCACACCAAAACAAAATAACAGCAACATAAAGTGTTAAATAGGAATTGATCTACACATAAATACACTATACATTTTTAGTTAAAGAACAATATAAACTTACTCAAAAACTATTCACCGTTAACCAAATACATTAGTCACTAACTTTGACACATTAAACTTTTCATAAAGTTTATTTTCACAAATACACACTAAATCAAAGACCTTGGAAATTATTTCTCCAAACATTTCTTTAAATCATTTAAATAAATTTTAAAAGATAACCGCAACATAAAGTGTTCTGCAAAATTAATCTACTCGTAAATACATTAAAAAAATTTAAATTGGTAACAACATAAACTTACTAGAAAACTGTTGCATCGACTTAAATTTGACACATTTACACCAGAAACTTTTTATTCGGTTCAATCTCACTAAATCAAAACTACTGAGAAATCATTCCACCAAACACTTATTTGTTGGTTGGTTTTTAGACATATATTTTCAGGCTTGTGTGCTTGGTCACAGAGACCCGCTTATAAACCATCGTCAAGAAGGACGGACACGACATACACACACATATATGACAAATGCTGCCATCTATCGCCACCTCCACAATTTAGACATGTCCCTGAAGGGGAGGGAAATAGTCTCCAGGGACCTGTACCCGTGGGAAACTGCGCAATGACCGCCCACAGGACTTTCGGACCCAACAGATTTAACGAGCACGTACTCCGCATATACTCGACAAACACAAACATCCATGCCTTACCGGGATTCGAACCCGAACCCAGAGGCTCCAAAGGCTAGCTCTCTAACCGTTGCGCCGCCGGGTCGGCAACACTTATTTAAATCACTTAAATAAACTTAAAATAAACCCACCTTGCACGTGGTACGACGTCCAGCCATCTTTGATAATAAGCGTCCTCCTACCACCATCACCTCGCGTTCTACGAACAGGCCTCAGAGAATGTTTAGGTCGTCCGCCTTCCATAGTTAGTTTTATCGGAGAGAATGGCATCAATCTAAAACTCCACGTTTGCAGAGACAAAACGGCCACGAGGGGGCGCTAGGATTGGCTGAGTTAATCGGTCCCGCCTTCAAGTCGACGAAGATTTGGAGTCTTCGGGAAGATTTAGTAGAGTTAATTGTGTTATTAAAGTGTTTGGAGAAGTTAGGATGGAGATTGTTCAGAGGTTGGTAATTGCTTGTTCTAGGTGGAGTAGTATATGTAGTGAGGGTTTATGAAATATAGGAGGATTAGTTTAGTTTGAATTATCGCACGATGGCTATTGGTGACCGGCGTCGTATTTTAGAACCACAGTCAAGTGACGAGCCGACACCTAAATAGGCACTCAACGCAACCGTTAAGGGCGACATCGTACGCAGCGTTAGGACTTTGAAGGATATTTAACGTGCACTCCCGCCACACGGGGTATTATTCGTCGGACATTTTTGGCTGCAAGGGCCGTTCATAGGTCGGCAGTTATTTTGGCGATGCCCGGACCCGAATATGGGACCTTCCGCATGCTAGGCGAATGCCTAACCGACTGGGCTCCTCCCAGGGAGGTTTAGTAAAACATTATTCTGGAGTTTTCATGCATTTTTATTAAAGGCAACTATATTGTAAAATATTGTTTAGAGTCTTTTCGTACAATTATGTATATTAAGTTTAGTTCAGTTACTTCAATTTATCAGGGATACTTCAATTTATCACCACAGGGGTACTTTAACACCAGAGTTAATTTAATTTTTGGACCACACCTGAATTAAGTAGGGTTGAATTATCGTAGCACGGATCACACCTCAGCCGGCACCCAACGTAATTTTAAGAGAAATATCGTACATGGTGTCTCTATTAAGATATTCTCTATTAGGATAAGTCTCTATTAGGATATTTCTACGATAGCAGAATTTTCCGTCATATAAACATGATAATTTAAATTATCTAGTGCGCTGCTACTGTGACCAACCAACTGTTCGCTCTAAAATATTTAAAAAGCTGGTGGATATACAAAGGAATTTCAAACACGGGCACTGTATTAACAAACTTTGTCGCTTGACCGAAGATTTGGCTGCGTTTAGCTCCTCGGGGGCTAGAAATAGACAGCTGGAAGCTTAACCTCTCTCTAACCAACTATCCAGCTCCTGAAGGAGGCTAGAAATAGGCAGCCGGAAACGATTACCTTACCTTACCATTACCCAACTATCTATAATATATACTGGAAAAAATTATCTCATGGGCCCGGGTGGCCTAGTGGTTAAGTGGTTAGTGGCCTACGCTGACAGTCTGCGCACCGTACCGGTTGCGGGTTCGATTCCCGCCGTCGCCCTGGGTGTAATTTTTCTCTCTCTCTCTCTCAATAAAAATCCTGCCAGTCCCTGGTTTACTTAACGAAGGTTTATAAGTGGGTCTCTGATCAAGCACAAGCTGGAAAATACATGTACCTTGTACCTCTATAAATATGTACTGGATAAACTTCGCCCAACAGATCTCTTAAAGTTCGACCAGTTTCTGTCAAGATGGCAGAGGGCATGTGCAGCAGCAAAAAAAATTCGTCATTTGACGACACGTTTAGAATTTTAACGCTAAAGGATAGCGATAAAGTTCTAAATGAGAGTTGATGAATCTTAAAAAGGTGCCAAAATCTCTCTGTTTAAACGCTATTGAAGTAAGATGTTCATTTAACTCTACACCACGAAACCATCGAAATGACGTAAAACTAACATCACAGCAATGTGATGTAAAAAATAACCGCAATATACATTGTTATTTTACAGGATTTTTTACGGTACATATAGGATTTTGTATGCATTGAAATCTAAGCATTTCATTCAGACATCCAATAAAACCGTGCCCTATTCGTGTATATGTTACGGACAATATGAATAATTGGGCATTTTTCATACGCCCGGGTAATTTTGAAAATCTTCAAAGGGATGTGACCATAAATTATGTATAAAATATCACGCTGCCAGGGGGCTATGAATAATGTTGAAAATCGAGTGGACAATTTGAGAATATTTTCATTCATAAGTCTCTACATTCAAAAATACGAAATTGTATTAAAGCAATTTTTTAAATAACAAACAAACTAACTGAAAAAGTAACATCTAAGGTATGTACTTATATAATTACATGTTAATCAAATACATAATAATTCTTTAAAGTGTTCAGAGAAATAATATGATTTATAATGACCGGACAATGTTATATATAAATGATCATACACAAATACAAAATTATTACATTTCCTGGTTTTATCGGGCATTTTTAACATTACCCGGGCATTATGAATAATGTCCGGATTAATCAAATGGCCCGTAACATATATAACTCTCTACAAAGACACCAACACTATCCCCCATCCGCTTCCGACATCTTTCTCTAACATAGATGAATGAAGTTCAGCCCTAGTGTTGGCTCTCAGGGCGTGGGTCCCTAGGGTCTATTTAAACCCCCCGGAAGTACCAGTACAATGAATCCCGTGTTTCCATGAGTGTAGGACAAACATCTGGGGAAGATGTGGCTACTAGGGAGAAGTAAATGTGTTTGTGTAGGGTAGGGTAAAGAGAGTTGCTTGAAGTAGCATTTAAAATAGAGTTGTTAATGAAGATATGTTATACAGAGGCCACCTTAAATCACGATGTCAACTTTCAGGGACAGTCCTCGATGCTACAATCGTTTCTGAAACAGAGAGGATTTGAGAGATAGACATTCCTTACTTTTTGTAAAACTCTTACACGAATTTCTTACTTTCTTTAGAATTTTACCACATTAATTCAGTTTTACCATTTGCTGGTTAAAGCCCCGGCTGTGAAAATTGTCGGCAGGCATGTCATATGATTATATGGCATGTAAAAAATACCTTGAGTTACCTATTTGTGGCTTGGGTTCTCTTGGCATACTTTACCATCCACGGAGAGCTCAGATTCATTGTAATCTTAGTCAAAATTGGTAGTGAGAGTCGCCTAGTTGGTTCCACAAAAAATGGCTCTCAGTTCTGGGGAATATATGTGCCGAGTTTACAAAGGCTAAGCCGCCAATAAAGCAGCCCCGTTGGGGAAAAAAGACTTGTTCTACAAGACTCTAAATGGATTCTACAAATATTTTACACAGACGTCGCATAGATTCGGTACAATCGACACTTTTTGAGACTATCAAAACAAACGTTTATTTTCTTGGAATTTTTTCACTTTTTGCGGAATTCTTTAACAATAAGTAAACAGCCCTGGAATAACCCCAGAAACTTCCAGTACATCCACACTGCCACAAAAAACAAAGATAACTGAATATTTATAAAAACACCACTGCCAAACAACTACATAACTCATCTCGACCCTTCGATAAAAGCTAAATTATCAAAATATAGCATTTTTAATATATTTTAATAAATTCTAAAACGTACATTATATGCTCTTGTAAAACTTCATATGTTTTACATATTCCTCACTTTCCATATAATTTTTCCCAGTTTCTAGATCGATTCTATGTAGAATCTACACAGTGTGTACTTAGACTCTACGTTGATTCTATGTAGACTCTTCTAGATTGTGCATACTCATTCCTACATGCTACTCAGTCCACGCCTTTTGAGAATTCCAAAATATAAATGTTAATTTTCTTGGAAATTGTTCACTCTTTGTGAAATTCTTCAACACTCATTCACATTGCCCTGGAATAACCCCAGAAGCCTCCAAAAAAGAAAAACAAAGATAACTGAATATTTCTTAATACACTGTTCCTTATCGTCCAAACAACTCCATAACTCATCTCGACCCCTGGATGAAAGCTCCATTATCACCATTATCCTCCCCAATCCGGGATTCTAAATGCAACCCCAAACAAGATTAGGTCCGCCATTTAATGGGCCGGACCTCCCTTCCGTTTAGAACCCACGGACATGTGCCAAACGATTATTGACGGGCATTTTGTGAGCAGGCCAACCCTATTCACCATGAAAATGTGTAGCATTTGCAGTGTGTAGTGTATATAGCGTTTGATGGCGTTGTTAATCTCACTTTTGAGTGGTATTTAGGCAGTTTATACCAACTGGGGTTGATATAGAAAGGGTTCTTTGGTCTATTTAGGGTCTACTAGAGTTTCATGATGTGGCTTAGTGGTAGTGCTTCGCATTGCGACGCCACAGGTCCGTAGATCGAGTCCCGGATAGGGCGAGGTTGACTCATCTCTTAAGTGGGTCGATAAAATGAGGACCAAGCATGTTTTTGAACTAAACACTGGGGGAGGCTAACCACCTTACCGGAACATATGCCTAGCACACCCTTGATCAAGTAAGCTGAAATGGTCACGGCAGGCCCACCAACGGGCTGTTGCGCCGATTAGTTTAATTTAGTTTTTCGTGATAGAACAGTGGTAGGTTAATTGGTATAGCTCATGGGTGCCAGTTCTCTTTTCTTAACACAACCAAAAGACACAAACACTTAACACAACCAAAGCCAAAAGCACTGTAATTTTTTACCTTATTCAGGTCTCTAGATCGTCGCATGAACTTTTTCTTAACGACACTCGAAAAATTTGGGACTTGCATTTTTTTAATTCTTAAGACGATTCACTGGAGGGCTGGGGAGCCCAGTTGGTTATGGAGTTCGCCTTGCCTGCGGAAGGTCCCAGGTTCGGTTCCGGGCATCGCCAAAATAACTGCCGACCTATAAACGGCCCGTGCAGCCAAAAATGTCCGACAAATAATACCCCGTGTAGAAGGAGTGCACGTAAAATATGCTCCATAGTCTCGTACGATGTAGCCCTTAGCGTGTCTACTCAGGTGTCCGCTCGTTACCTGACTGTGGTTCTAAATTACGACGACCGTCACCAATAGCCATCGTGTAGCTCTAGTGCGACGATATTTCAAACGGTTTGGGGACAAAATATCGCGGCCGAAATATCGCGGGACAAAATATCGCCGGACATAATATCGCGGGCCAAAATATCGCGTGCCCATAATATCGCGTGACCAAAATATCGCGGGACAAAATATCGCTGGACAAAATGTCGCGTGCCCATAATATCGCGGGGACAAAATATCGCGTAAAGTAAAAATTGAGTGGATTTAATGGATTTTATGGTGTTTGGCAGTGTGAGGGAATTCGATGGTAAAATGGTATTGCACTACTTACTTATCCAGTAATTTGTGATAAAGTTCGATTTTACTTATTTGGGACCTGAATTTTAATAAAAATGTAGTTTGAGTCATGCATTTTTTGCTATGACCATTTAGTCACGAGGTTGGTTTAGTGGGTAAAGGTTTTATAATTGAACTTGATTTTTATAAATCCCATTAAATTTGCCTAAAATATCGCGTCGACTAAAGTAAGTGGATTCGTGTGTGATTTTCAAGGTAGTTATGAGATGGTAAAATTGTATAGTGCTTTGTACAAACGTGCGTATATAAATATTATATATGTTGTATGGTATGGTGGGTACCGGTACGGTATGTATGGCGTGGTACGTATGGTTTGTTTGGTACGGTATGTGTGGTCTGTATGTAAGTATTTATTATTTATGTATATATAATTAAGATTGACACATTTATTTTAAAATATTTATTAATTAAAAATATTTTTAATATTTTTTCATTTGGGTTAAAAGAGATGATTAAAATATCTCTTATTTTGTAAATTCGTGATTCCGTTATAAAAATCGTGAGCGTTGTCTGATGTGCGGCTTATTCTTGCAACGATAACATAATTTTGTTTTCAAATATGAGGATTGTCTAAGTCTAATTTTGGATGAATTTCAAGGTTGTTTCTGAGCATTTAAATTTGTATTATATTTTCAATTAATTTATTATTTCAAATTGGACAAAATATTTAACAATAGTTGAATCTGGTTGTAAGAATTTTTATAGCGACTTAAGTGATGTTCAATGCATTGATTCAATTTTATTATTTTCACATTTTAATTTCATTTTTTATCTGGAAACTTTTATCAAGTTGGTTAATTGAAATGATTCTATGCATTTTAAATCCTATGACCTTTTATTAAAGGAAAACATTAACACCAATTTTCCATTTCCTTCAAAATATCAGCATTACAGTTTACATGTTTTTAAGGGTTCCTCAAAGGGTGTTTTTTAAGGTTTTCAATAGTGAATCAATTACCAAAGTCAAATAACTTTCCGTTAAAATTAGCTTTAAAAACGCCAATGGTTTAAGTAGCTACAAGTAAAGTAATTATTCGGTTATATTCGCGCAGTGGAAAAATAAGCCAGCGTTGATACATATTAGATTTATTTATTCTCATTAAAACAACTCGTTTTTCAAAGTTCATAAATGATATAGAAAAGTAAACCACACAACGTAATATCAATCTGATAACCATATCCCGTACAAAAAAAACCAAAGCCGAAGCTTATATAAAAGACAGGGTGACGCCCACCACGGCACTGTCCCGCACACAATCAAGTCCAGTCCATGACATCATGGGCAGCGCCGCAGCGAGATAACGTAACACCACGTAGTTTCACAATTTGCATGAGAAAGGTAATGCCAACAATCGGCCCCCTCATGCAAAAACCAAAAAATCTTATAAATTCAAAATACACCAAAATAACATTGAAAATACACTTTAAAGTAAAATTATTCTTTAACAAATACATGCACATAGAATTTCTCAACCTCGCCTTTCGATAGAGGCTTCGTGAAAATATCAGCCAAATTATTTTTGCTGCTCACATGTGATAAATTAAACTGTTTATCAAAAATTAAATTTCTAAGAAAATGATAACGCACATCAATGTGTTAGTCCTGTAGTTTTCGATCGGCGAGTTTGAGAAGTCTATAGCAGCTTGGTTATCTGAAAATAGAAAACACTTATTTAAAGACAATTGCTGCAAACCAAAGTTATAACACTCTTCAATTATATTTTTAAACCACATTAACTCTTTCGATGCTTCAGTCATCGTGACGTATTCGGCTTCCATGGTGGATAACGCTACGCACTTTTGTTTGAAAACTCTCCAGAAAATTGGAGCTCTCTCCAGTAACAAAATTATCCCACCAATGGAAACCCTGTCGTCAAGGTTTGCTGCAAAATCTGAGTCGCTAAAACAGTTAATATTAAAATTTGACGCGCCAGATAAATCTAACTTTAAATTTTTAGTGTAACTTAAATATCCCAGAAGTTTTAATAAATTGTTCCAGTGAATAATTCCAGGATTTTCCTGAAATTGGGATAATAAATTAACGGCATATGCAATGTCAGGTCTGGTACGATTTGAAACATATGATAGACAACCAATAATACTTCGATAAGGTAAACGATTCATTTCTACAATTTCGTTTTTGGTTGAAGGGTAGTCTTTTTTTGATAGAATCACACCTTTTGCAATGGGTAGAGACGAAATTGGACAATTAAATACAGAAAATCTTTCTAACACTTTTTCAATGTATTCTTGTTGATGAATATACAACTTTCCATGTTCTTGAACAAAATCTACACCTAAAAGTCTTTTAGTTTTACCTAAAATTTTTACATCAAATTTACTTTTTATAAGAGCTATTACAATATCAAGTTTAGTTTGATTTTTACTGAAGATTATTATATCATCAACATATACAAGTAACATTATATCATTATCCAATATGTAAGCACAATTACACCAATTTAAACGTTTAAAAGATAAAGACTCCAATACGCGGTCAAACTCAAAAAACCACTCACGGCCGCTTTGGTGCAAACCGTAAATAGCCTTATTTAAACGACACACATAGTCTTTTCTTTCAGGATCAGAGAAACCTTGCGGCTGGTACATAAAGACCTCCTCAGTTAGCGGGGCATACAAATAGGCACACTTAATGTCTAATTGACAATGCAACCAATTACACATACATACTAGAATAGCAAAAAACAATCTTATAACAGAAAAATTAACCACCGGGCTAAACACTTCGTCGTATGATTCGAATTTTGTTTGGCTAAAACCCTGCGCAACCAGGCGTGCTTTATATCTAACAATTTCGTTATTTTCGTTTTTCTTAACGGTATATACCCACTTAGACCCAAGAACCTTTTTATTTTTGGGAGGGGGGACAATACTCCAAACATCTCGGTCTTTCATTACCTCTAACTCTTCTTCCATGGCCTTTTGCCATTGGAAGGATTTAGAAGACGTTAAAGCTTCTTTGTAATTTTTAGGTATTTTTATTTCTACGTGATTCGCTTCAGGGTTAGAGTCGTTATTCGAATCAGAGTTATCGTCCGGCGTTTCAACGATAGTTTGGTCGGATGTGATTTTTCCCGGCGAGTTATTCTTACTACTAAAATTAAACAGTTCTTTTTTAAAATTAATGTTCCTAGAACTACAATATTTTTCTATGTCATTGTATGACCTAAAACGAGTTCTTGTCCCATCAATACTATAGTAAATATCATTTATAGTTTTATCGGCCCTCCTACGTACACATCGAACCCATGGTATTTTTTCACATGGCGTTTGACTTTGGGTAAGCTCTTCGATATCTGATTCACTTTCAGAGGAGTAGTTTTTAAAGGAGACATAGTTTTTAGGAGTATTGAGTTTTTGGCCCAGGACAGCTTCCACACCACTAACATTTTCATTAAACTTAACGTTAATAGTTTCAATTACATTATATTTGTCTTGCAACCAAATACGATATCCCTTAGTTTTTTGGGCATATCCGACCATTATTCCTACTTTAGATCGCATATCTAACTTTTTCCGTAGTGCTTTAGGAACACCGACGTAAGCTAAACTGCCGAAAGCCTTTAAATGGGACACTGGTTTTCTACCAGAGTAGAGTTCAAACGGGGTTTTATCTTTAGTTTTATGACACACTCTGTTCCATACGTAGGTGAGGCACATTAAAGCTTCTGTCCAAAATTTTTGGTCGAGAGTACTATCATTTAACATACTTTTTACATTGTCCAGCGCTGTAAGGTTAAATCGCTCACTTACCCCATTCTGTTCGGGTGAATATACGTTTGTTCTTTCAGCTTTTATGCCTTGATTTTCCAGGAAGTTATTAAATTCTTTGTGGCAGAATTCAAGTCCATTATCGGTTCTAACACTTAGCACTTTTAGGTTTAGAAACCGTTCTGCCCTCTTAAGAAATTTAGTGAAAATATCATAAACATCAGACTTATTTTTCATAGGATAAGTTACAACTTTCCGGGAGAAGTCGTCAGTTATTGACAGAAAATACCTTTTACCGTCATAGGAGGTAACCGGGAGAGGGCCACAGACATCCATATGCAATAGTTCAAGTGGTTTGGCTGACCTTATCTTAAAAATAGACTTAAATGAAACTCTTTTTGACTTTGCCAATTTGCAATTAACGCACTCATCATTACAATAATTCTTTAAATCTGGTAATCCATTTACACTTGAATTCCTACTAGTATGAGTGATGTAGTCGTTATTAATATGACAAAACCTTTTATGCCAAAGATTAAGATCGCTTTTATTAACACTTTCAGTCGAACAGTTATAAGCATTTTCACTAGATGCCTGTGGGTCCTTACTGGTTACATACCCATGGGGTCTGAAATAGTATAAACCATTAATTCGTTTTGCAAAAAAGAGCTTTTCACCAATTTTATTATAAACCCACAGTTTTCCGTTTTCCCCTACAAAAGAACCACCCGTCTTTTCCACAACAGAACCAGAAATTAAATTTCTTCTAAGTTTTGGGGAATCCATTACATTATTAAGAGTTACAGTTTGGGTGTTGTTGTTAAGCGTAACATAGAACTGGACTGTCCCTACACATTCAACGGGACTATCCATGTCACCTATAGCTAAAGACATTTTAACATCTTTTAAAGGTTCATAATCAGAAAACAGTTCGAGATTATTACAAAAATGCGACGAAGCCGCAGTGTCAAAGACCCAAGATTCTTTGTCCGAAGGTTCACTAACGTGACTAACTGATGCCTCAAGGTGAAAAGAATTATTAAGTTTGCAAAAGTTATTAACTGGTTTCTTATATTCATTAAATTTTGATTTTGCAATTTTACAATCGGCCATTACGTGACCACGTTTATGACATCGAAAACACGACTTTTGAGTAGGTTTAGACTTAGATTTATTTTTTACATTTTTAGTCACTGAATTATAAACACTAATAGAACTAGTATTATTTTCTAGATCATTTTTACATTGACTAAGTCTACTTTCTTCCGTAAGCAAGTCCGACAATATTTTATCAAATTTAAAGTTTTTATCTTCCCAACGATAAATAGATTGCACAATATTTTGAAAGTTGGAAGGTAAGTACCTGATGAGTTGGAACCCTTGATACAAATCGTCAAGTGGATGCCCAACTTCCTTCAATTCCATCACAATCTTTTGAAGTCGCGCTGCAAAAAGTCCGATGTCATCACCGGGTTGAAATTTGCACGAGAAGAAGGTATCCAGTAGATTGATGACTCGAGCCCTTGAGTGCGGCTCGAAATGATCTTTCAACTTCTTCCATGCGTCTTTTCCGTCGGTGGTCGAAGCGATAAGGATCCGAAGATTAGGCTCCACAGACAAATATATCGTTGAGAATGCACGGTCTTTTCGAAGATTGAAGTCTAGCCTCTCCTTAGCTGTGGAAGACGCTCCCAAAGCTGGTTCAGTCTCGGATATAAATCCCCAGAGACCACGTTCCATCAGTAGAACTTTGGCGTCATCCCGCCAAGTCGACCAATTCTGGCCATTCAGTCTTTCAATGCGGTCGCAATGAGACTCCATGTTTACGTGACGTTGACTCTCATAAAACACTGTTCAAGCTGATGTAGAAACGCCGCGGATGCGGCCCCCATCGAAGAACACGAGCAGCCTATTTCCACGTGGGCTTAAGGCCCATAACCGATATTCGGTTATATTCGCGCAGTGGAAAAATAAGCCAGCGTTGATACATATTAGATTTATTTATTCTCATTAAAACAACTCGTTTTTCAAAGTTCATAAATGATATAGAAAAGTAAACCACACAACGTAATATCAATCTGATAACCATATCCCGTACAAAAAAAACCAAAGCCGAAGCTTATATAAAAGACAGGGTGACGCCCACCACGGCACTGTCCCGCACACAATCAAGTCCAGTCCATGACATCATGGGCAGCGCCGCAGCGAGATAACGTAACACCACGTAGTTTCACAATTTGCATGAGAAAGGTAATGCCAACAGTAATTTTTATTATGTTATAAATATTTTCTAACAAATAGGTCCTCGAAACTTATGTGCCTCAGTAAAACTATGAAAGAAAAACACAGATAACACATACACAGCCACGGAACCAAGGGGGGGGGAGGGGGGCTTAGGTCGGAGGGTCAACCCCTCTGTCGTTTTGACAAAAGAATTTCTCTAGAACTTCTCCCCTTTCTTACTCAAAGCTCAGAGACCATGAATGGATGGGTGCTTCGTTGTGTTGAGCATTCGAAATTTCGTAGAGCCTAAGGATAATTATAGGTTACCCTCCCTCTTCGACACATGGACATATTTAAAAGCGGGCTTCTTTTATTGAAGGTTTGTTTCCATGTGCATTCACAGTCGGGTTCATGCTCCATTGTATCATTTTGTCAGACACGGCTGATAGCGTACGAAGGAATCTAAGTTTGTTTTCTTTTTATTTGGTTTAAAAGGAGACTTTTGCCTGCTTTTTGCCACAAGTACATTTTACCTGTCTGAGAACATCTAAAACACATTTCCTAGTTTTAACTGCTATATTGTACAGACCCTGATCATTTTCCTAGGCTTTCAACTCCCGGGAATTATGCCCCTTATTTTAGATTGCCCTAAAATTGGCTTTAAACCTATAAATTTTGCTTCACATCTAACAAGTTTCGTATCATTTTACGGCCAAAATAATAAAAAGTATTTTTGCTTTTTTAAAAAATTAAGCACTATGATAAAATGATATTAAATTTGAGGGTTGACCTTAATAAAATGTCTTTTTATTTTCAAATATAGTACTTGTACCCATTTTGGAATCAATATGAACACCTAATATCTTTAAAAGTTAAATTTTTAATCGAGAGATGTCCGTGAAGAAAAGCAGTTAAAAAATATTTTAGCCTTGAAAGTGGAAAAAAGCGCATTGCTCACTCTTTCGAAGGTAATTAGTATTTTTTGGTGTGCTGATCTTAATTATAGGAAAGTTTATAGTCTTATGATACATTGGATAATTATTTTTAAAAAATTGAAAAGTGGAGTGTTTTAGAAAGCTTATAAAACATGTTTTTGATTGATATTGCACATATTGATTGACGTTTTATTTGTAAATTTATTATAACATTTAGTAAACCTAAGCCTGATTCGCAATATGGACATTTTATTGCAATATGGACATCTAATGAGTATTCAGATTCACAAATTTGTAACATATCTGTTTAATGGGATTTTATTTAGCTAATTAATAATAAATTAATGTTCAAATTAGTGAAATTACGAATTAGTTAAAGGTTTTTGAAGAGCCACAATTGAAAATGGCCTCCCTCCCTTCTAAAGTGCACTTTTTGACGGTATTTACCCTGCCCCCTCCCTCGCAATACTTTAAGTTTTTTTTATCCCTCTCTTCTAAAATCCCTCTCAAGTGTGGCTTTTTCATCCAGTAGTAGTTCCATAAGGAGTCACCTGTCCAACTACATGTCCCTATTATGGACATGCATGTCCATAATAGGGACATGTAGTTCCACTTGGTAATTTTTTTGTTTTTATTATAAAAATTAAACCAGATTAATTACAGGGTCAATTTTATTTATGGTAGTTCACAGTCCAGAGATTGTGGTCATAAATGTCCTGTGACGTGTATATAAGATGGCGAAAAAAATTAATTTTCCTTAGGGTGTCCATATTGGGTACCTACAGGTACTATATGTATTTTTTTTTGTTAAGATCAGAAACCCGAAATGGTCCAACAAAAGTATCGCGGACTTAGACCCCAACCTGTCATGGTCCTGACATGGAAGTTTAATAAAAACAGATACACGTCAATGGAACAAGAAAGCCAAGCCTAATGTCATAATCCATAACAAGAGGATTGTGAGTGTTTTAAAGGCGGTGACAAATCGCTTACTTCAAAGTCAATTACCGACTAATTTAACTAAATTCTTTCTAGTCTGATTGATACCATTTCGATGTGCAGTTGAAAGGAGGGTTGTTTGCAAATACATTTAAAATTCACGCAACTTCCCCATTCCCAGAAGGATGGTTTTATAATTGCTACATTTGGTGTTATATTATTTTAAATGGTTAGAATGTTTTTGAAGTCCTAAAGATACATTTTGAAAATGTTTGGCTTGAAGGAGAAAAATAAACATCTTTTTAATTATGTTTTACCATTAAATATTTGAAAGGAGGTAATTATCAAGCGCAATCGAGATCTCTAGCTATCGAAGGATCAACGAGTGGACAAAAGGAAAAATGAAAAAACTTTGAAAACCAAATATGCCCTTAAAATTAATTTAAAATAGAATATTTACACAACTTACAATGGGAAACACGTGTGGGAGAATAGAAGAATTCATAAATCTGAATTTTAATAAATGAAAATAGAATGCAGTAATGATAATAAAAGATAAATCGCATTTTTTAAATTTGCTATAGAGAATTGTACAATATAAACAAATAGTCTTTATTGTTTTTTGTTTTAAAAATTGATGATTTGATTTATCCTGGAGATATCATTAAGGGGTATAACAACAGTTTAACATTCTTTAGGATAACTCGTGTTTTATCTAGCTTCTCAAAAGGTCTTTATGGAAGGTTCCACTAACTAAAATAAAATTAATGAAATGATTCTGTCTTTTATCATTTGATTGTTACAATTTGTTAGTTATTCCTCAAATATTGCTCTTGTCATCTAGACCTGTTTGACCTACGATACAATGAATAGTAACCACAATGAATACCTCGCTACCACTACGCTAATAGTTCTTTGATATCATACCTTTCGAACAAAAAAATAAAGAGGCACGTAAACGTTTTGGAAAAAGTGACTGTTTAAAACTAGTCATATCTTTGTAACTACTTTTATATAAATTATATCAAAAACAAAATACACTTGAACTCTTTTATAACGAGCCAGAAAAGACCGCAACATTCACTAGTTAAATTCAAGTGCTTGTAAAAAAAGAGTATCTAAATAAAGAGAAAAGAAATATATTTTCTGGATAAAAACGTTTACAGTCAGTTTTATTGTAATTGTATGCTTTCATCAACATATGAATGTTCTTTAGCAGCTTTGAACCAGTATAATAAGACAATCCATGCTTTTTGCAGACATCTACATTTTTAACTTCCTCTCTAAACTCCCGGAAAATTTTCACTCGTCAACGGTTAAAACTTTCCACTTCGACATCACCCCATAAAATTTAGCAAACGTTATCAATGAAAACCTCTGACCAACGCCCCCAATCAGTATGACCATGAAGAACCCATTCCTCACCGTGCTTTTGCAAATAAGCCACCTGTTGAACTGCCTATTTGACCATTCTTCCTATTCACAGTACGGTTTGAAAGGAATTTCTCCAAACAAAGGGGGGGGGGGGGGTTGAGGATAACTTTTCCAAGAAAAGAGTTAACTTCTCACACAACTGAATAGTGAAAAAAAATTACAAGATAGAAAATATATTCCTCGTTAAATCCGAGGCTTGCTCGTAGCAAGCGATTTCCCTTTCATAGGCTTAGGATTGGACCTTCCTCGGTAAATCCGGGTCTTCGTAAAATCAGGACTCGCTAAAAACGAGTTCGACTGCAAATGATTAATCAACTTATTTTTTTGTTCTGTAAGTGTTCACTAAAATAAGTAAATTATTCAGTTGCTAAATAAGTTTATATATGAATGCAAGTAAACTATTAATATATTTTTTTAAATAATAATGTACGTCTATTTCAACTTCCTCCCACTCCCAAGATCACCTTGAAAATATCCCTAAACTAATCCTCTTATTTAAAAAAAGTCTTTTTTAAAGAACAGTACAGAAAGGTAAAGCATCAAACAATGTTTACATTTTCGTTAAATAATTACCAATTTATAAAATTCAGACACTTTTTAGAATACAATTACCCCAACTGAATTCTTAAAAAAAAAATTAATGGGATTTATAACAAGAAGTTCATAAAGAACTAAAATAGCCTACTTTCCTGTTACTTAAATACTTAGTGAAGTTCTAATCGGGAAAAAAAACTAGGTTCCTAAAGTAAATATCATCAACAGCCGTTTCTACCCTAGATTTATACACATTAGAAAAAAAATCGAAACACAGCGCCCAGCTATAATTTAAACTTCTAAAAGCCAAAATCAACTATTTTCCTTAATATTCTTTCGTAAATTAATTAAATATTATTTATCATCTGCTCGTGATTTATTTGTAGTTCGAAGAATAATTAAATATTTATTAATAACAAAAGTAATGAAACTACTCCGAACTGCATTAAAAAATAAGAAATGTAAATTAAAACTAAGCATAATTACATGCAAAAGTATGCCTTGCCGCTTTCTTGGTAGATAATTAATGAAAAATCAAAGAATCAAATTGTGCTATATTTTATGACGTCATTCCAAACTGATTCATGAAAATATTATTTTGCTTCAAATATGTTTAAATAAATAAAGTTTATCATGCCATTGTTGATTTGGCAACAGTGATTTAAATGACTCAAAATTGAATTTCAATGCTAATTCAAAATGGAGAAGTAAATTCGCCGACAGGATAGTTAAGATTTAAAAAGGTAGCCGTTGGATCGACAGACAGACGGACAAAAAGTAATGAACGCTTGGGTATATAGTTCATAGCTTTCTAACAAAAAAAAGAATTTTTAAGATCCGATGGATAGAACCGATTTTGGAAGGGGGTACGGACGGACAGACGGACGGACAGACAGACAGACGGACATCGACCGCATGTCATACCTACTTTTCATTTTTTTTAATTCTTTCGAATTAAAAAAAGAAAGTAGGCTAATAATCAAGTTCATATATACAACCATAACCCATTAAACCTACCTCGTGACTAAATAATCATAACAAAAAATGCATAAAAATGCATGACTTTATAAATAAATTTTGATAAAAATCCAGGCAAAAATCTAGGTACAACCGAACTTCATCACAAATTACTGGATAAGTAAGTAGTGCAATACTATTTTACCATCGAACTCCCTCCCACTGCCAAACACCTTAAAATCCATTAAATCCACTTACTTTTACTTTACGCGATATTTTGTCCCCGCGATATTTTGGGCACGCGATATTATGGGCACGCGATATTATGGGCACGCGATATTTTGGCCCTCGATATTTTGGGCCCGCGATATTTCGGGCGCGCGATATTTTGGCCGCGATATTTTGGCCCGCGATATTTCGGCCGCGATATTTTGTCCCATTACCAATTCAAACTGAACTAAACAAAAAAAAATATCTTTTCTGAGTAAATGTGTTCAAGCAGATAATTTAAGCTTTTTAATTAGGAAATTATATCTAATTAAAAAAAGTTAAATATTTCAAGTTAAACACTTTTTCTTTTACGATAGGTTTGTTAAAAATGTGACTAACTTTTTTGATATTTAAATTTCACTTGTTAAAATAATAAAAGTCCTAACTCATTACAAATCAGAACTCTTACTCCCAATAAAAATAACGATTTATATAACGATAACTTTTTTGAAAGGGATTGTTTCAGCTAAATCACCTCAAATCCCAATTTTCTAGAGCAATTAACGTTACTTTATTAGGAAAAAAAACACCAAATTAAAAAATATATATCAAGGGGGTTAGAAAAGATAGTAATTTCCTGCTTGGAAACTCTCAGGACTAAACTTTTCCTCTAATCGGAAAGAAGAATACAATCACAAAAAAAAGCTTCGGTGTTCTAATGAGGGAATTATTCAAGTTTATGAAGAGAAAATTTGGCAACATTTCTCCCAGTCTACGATATTAATAAGTTAATCCTAAATTAGGGTGAAAGTAAATCATTGGCTGAGGTTGGGGAAATTGGATTTCTAGGGGTTTTCCCCAAATTAAATAGCGTTTGATTATAAATGAAAATTCGATTTCGGGTTCTAAACCGTTCCATTGCTTCAGTATCAAAAGAATTATCATTCACTAAATATAAATGAAAGTACTTATAAATTATTATTTAACTTATTTTAATACTTTTAATATTCATTTATATTGAATACTGATGATATAATTAGAGTATTTATAAAACTTGTGCTTATCGAAAGTTTTTTTAAAAGTGGGAAATAAATGTATATTTGATGAGCACTGTTAACGCTAGGGTAAAAAAAAAATTTCTTACATTGTACAATTATTTAAACGAATTTCATATACGAGGGTTGTTGTTGTTTTTTCAACCTCCGATGGGCTGTAAAAAAAGACGGGTCAATATAAAAAATGACTTTATTACCAAAAGTAAGGTACAATACAGCTTATTAATCTACATATTCACCTTGACTATTAAGGCATTTGTCATATCTGTGAACAAGCTTTGCAATACGCTCTTCATAAAATGTAGCCACCAATGATTTGAAGGGAGTTGTGACGGTTTCTTTGAGATCCACGTCAATTTAGAAGCGCTACCCTCCAAGCCACTATGCTAATCGGTAATTCACTTATCGCGATCCTTCGAGTTTCCCTCAACACTTGGTCAACTCGCTGAACTATGTTGTCTGTAGCGACAGACTTGCTTCATTAGCCCCCTTTTTCACCGAACATCAGTTCGGCAACCTTTAAATTTTCAGCACCATTCACGAACAACGCCATCACTCGCAAAGGTGTCTCCATACACTCGACTCACTCTTCGATGAATTTCTATTGCACTGTTCCCTTCTGCCTGCAAAAAAAGAATAACAGCTCTCAATTCTAACTTGGAGGCTACATTTTATGAAAAGGTGATCCAGTTCGGCAACCTTAAAGCTTGTTCACAGATATGACAAATGCTTTAATCGTCAAGGTGATAATGTAGAGAAATAAGCTGTATTTTAACTTACTTATGGTACTAAAATCTTTTTTGTATATTGGCCCGTCATTTCTTTACAGTCCATCGGAGGTTAAAAAAAAACCCACGTACTATTTTTTGTAATCAAGTATTAAAAAAAATAGGTTTGCAACATAGTGCTCAAGAAACCTTCACTCATAGTTTTATAAATGTAATTATATCTACCTATTAAATCTAATAATTAGTATAAACTCACAAAACTATATAATATTATTTTAGCAATTTTTACATCCCGTTTAAGAGAACTCGATACAATATTTTTTCTTTAAAATTGAGATTTGCCAAAATGTTTTTTGATTTATAAGTTTTAAACGATTTAAAACACAGAGATTTTATACATTAAAAACTTTAAATAATAATAATTAAAGAAATTGGCGAATATTTAGAAAACTTTTTTTCTACTTCCGATTTTATTTTTTGCCGGTACCTTTTTTTTATAAGCAGCATTGATTTAAATCTTAATTATTTAGAAATAGCATTTTTGAAGCGAGGCATAGTTTTGGAGAAAAAATATATTTGTTAGCACCCGAATTTCATAAAAAAAATATAAAAATTCCAAACTTTTTATTTTTATTAATAATATCGATTAAATATTTTCGCCTGCTATCTCTAATTCTATTCAATATGCCTTTTTGTACGTTAGAAAAAGTTTTATAGTATTACATAAGGATTTATTGTAGTTTCAGCATTTTGAGTAAAGTTATGTTTCCAAACCTTATAAACTGAGTACAATAAATTAAAAGAATTGGATATTAGTGAAACTTTTTTGATGGGAAGTTGAAATAAAAGGGCATTATATGTGGAAAATATTTTTCTAGTTGTTTTGAAACTTTGGGGAAATATACTATCAAAGAGTTCTATAGTAGGGTAGAGGAACGACTCGTACTGAGCTGCCATCGGCAGCCATGGCTCAGCCCGAATAGAGTGGCAAAAGTGCTAGTTAATTTATAATTTTGATACTGAGAGAGGAAGTACACCCAGGGCAAAGGCGGGAATCGCACCTGTTACAGCGCGCGGACTGCTAGCGTTATGGCTTGCGATCCAAACCCCTCGGCCATCGGGCCCCACATGCCACCCTATATTGTCTCCGTGTTGGTCCATGGTGCTATTGCCAGGTTCAGTCTGTACCCTACTATAGAACTATTTGTGTACTATATCGTTTAAATAATGTTTGGTATCCGCCTACGTTCGAGACAATTTTTTTGAAAAACGTTATTTATTAAGCATTTAAACATATTTTTAACACTTATATACCTTAAATATCAATAAAAGTTAAAAAATCTAGAATAAGAATTCCTTTTTAATAAATTTTGAGCTATTTTGTTGTTAAATTAGGGAGTAAATCACCATTATTCAAAACCTGATATCATAAAAACTACTTAAGATAACCAAATTTCCTTTTACTATGTTACAGTGCTAACCCTGTTAAAAGCAATGAACTAAAATGTAAGAGATATATTGAAAAGGAGAAACGTTATTGTTCGTCGAAACACAATACTCAGGGTTTTCGTTAAAAATTTCATTTTTTTAGAATTGTTGCTTTGAAAAACCAGCTATAAAAAAAATGAAATTACTTATAGAACCGTATGATTCTAGTTCATTGACTGTAAAACAGTTTGCTGAATATGCTGGAAAAATTTTTTTTGGAAGATATCTATAAAACTTTTTGTTAAATCATGTTTTGAGTGAAGGTTTGTAAAGCAAAATTTACATTCCTCAGAAATGTGTTCTGACATTTCTACTCTGCAAACAAACGTGTTTTGAAAAAGTAACCAATCAATCATTTATATTACTAAAGCAAAACTTGATACCAAAGAAGATATACCGGTTGATACCGGTTGAATTCGACTACTTTTGTCAATTATTAAAATAATCATAACTTCGTTTCTAGCTGACGTAAAATTAAACTTCTAACATTTTTGGAAACTAGAATAATTGGGCTATACAGCTAAAAAGTCAAATATATATATATTATATAATAATATATTATAATATAATATATAAAATAAATTATATTATATATTATATATATATTATATATATAATATATATATATATATATATATATATATATATATATTATATATATATATATATATATATATATATATATATATATATATATATATATATATATAATATATATAATATATATATTATTGATATATTAATATATTATATATATATAATATATATAATAATTATATATATAATATATATATAATATATATATATATATATATATATATATATTTTTTATAACAAATAAAAAAATACGTTAACGGTACATATTTACGAGTTTAATAGAAAACTGCATGATATTACCATAAACATGTATTGTAATCAATATATTTTTGATTAAAATGGCATGTACAATATATTAGATACATCGGAATGATTGTGAAATAAAATAATTTAAAATCTTATTTTTAATCTACAGTAATTGAATTTTAAAATTGGTTTTGCATTAGCTTACTATGATATTCAGTTTTCCATTAAAAATTCATTACTTTTCATAGTGAAGTTTAAATCACAATTTTAAGTATTGAATTTATGCATTTTCAACGCTTAAAACATTTGATGAACGCCTAAAACAAAACACACACACACATTTTATTAAAAACTATTAAAATTGAGGGAAACAAATGTTTCTTTTAATAACACTGTACGAAAGATTGATTTTATTTCGAATTGACATTTAGTTTGAAATGAGCCCATTTCTCTTTTTCAGATTTAAAATTCAATGAGAAGTGATTAAATCGCAAATTTTTTATTCACTTTGAGAAATATTTTCTAAAATTCTAGCATATATCTTAAAACATATATATCTGCGATCATATAAATTTCATATAGGGGAACCTGGGGATCCTTGGCCATAAGGGAGGCTTGGCCCACCTTTTAATTTTGGTATTTAAAAATGTTTTAGCATTTTCTCAATAGATGGTACTCAAAACTACTGTTGTCGGCAGACAGCCACCTTAGTTTCATTGAGCTACTTCTTAGCAATGAGGAAAAATTAAGAAAGAAAGTTTCTCATCCCAAAAAGAGTAAACATTTTAGGCATAATTTGCAAGATTTTTTTCAGGCAAACCAATTGAATCAAGTTTAAGTGTGTGGTATTTTATAAATACTGTTATATTAAGATTTTATTTAAGTTTAAAAGTTTGTGCAAACTCCCCCCCTCCAGTTTGTGCTTGGCCCACTCTATGTAAGGGAGGGTTGGCCACTGGACCAAGGCTCAATTAGTTAACTAGTTATGATAAGCTATAAATAAATGAAGAGCTTAAGTGCAAAACAAGTTATATCAACTAAAACCCAAACCTAGTAAAATGGCATTAGTCTCCCCTGGCATAACCCACAAAGTTGCAAACCTGTAACTTCCCATGTTGTATTAGAGGATCAAAGCCAGAGTTTCACAAATTTTTCGGACTTCAATACTACATTTTTGTCGAGATATAGTCAATAGAACATGGGATTTAACTTGATTTGCACAAAATAAAGGATTTAGCTTGTTTTGTACAAAACGGCAACACTCTGATTTAACTTGTGCCTGCAGGAAACATTCCTATAATAATTTTTTCTTCCTTTTTATTAGGCCTACAGAAAATATTAAAAATTAATTGAGCCAAATCAAACTGGTACTCTCATGCCTGGGCACATGATAGGTACATTAAGTGGCAGTCTAAACAAACTTTGTTAAAGGTTCGGGGTCGCAACACCCACAGTTCTGGTAACCTTCTTCAATATCGTCTGTCGGATTTTCAAAATCTTCAAGCGTACACTGCAATAAATATTTAATGGAATTTGCAATCGGTGGAATTTGTAATCTGGCATTAGGTAAAGTATTAAATGTGATAAAAAAGAATTTTCTTTTTTTGTTGGTTCAATTATTATTTTAAATAAACTTTTTCTTTTATAGCTCTATAAGCAATTATCATATTTTTTCTTCCCATTACTCTAATATTAGGAATTTGGCTTTACAAATACTTTAATACAATACTATATTTCCAATTTATATAGTGAATTTTTATGCCGATTGAAATAACTTCAAAATAATTTTTAGCATTGTTTAAGGGAAATGAACCCTTTACATCAATTACTATTTTGTTTTCAAAATTTAAAAATAAAACTAAAATTTGAGTTTGAAGCACTAAAACCATTCTAGACTATGAAATAAATACCGCCTAGAAAATCGGGCATTATCGAGTTGAACTGAACAGCATCCGCCAACAGTGCGCATGCGCTTGCACCAACACAAGCTGGTTTCTCGCACGACGATTGGTTGTATGATTAAACTTGGTTTGCACGAAACACCGCACACGATTTAACTTGATGTGCACAAAACAATTGCTTGCGCAAGGAACGATTTAACTTTTTTTTTGCATATTAAAATGTTGGTGGATCTCTTCCTACAATACCTGTATGAAAAGCTAACCAACTCAATTTTTTCCAAAAAGTGATTTAACTTGTTTTGCACTTGAGCTCTTCAATTATCAAATATATAGTTTAAAACTACGTACGATAATAACTTTATGAAGGTAATACATTGATTATCAATATTTGTACCGGTTTAGAATAAAACCAAAACCTCAACTAAAACTAACTTGTCAGTTATGGCCAAATATCAAGCTCTTTCTGCAAAAACTAAATTATTAATTCAAGTATAATAATACTCCAGATTAATACAAAAATATTATCTGATTTTTTTGGGGGGTGGGGTGGAGGGGAGAAGAGGGACAGATTAAAAATCTACTTATATTTTGACTTTTCCCAGTTTGTGCCGTTAAAATAAATAAAAAATTCACACTAAGGCAGTCATATCCTATCTAATGTGTGTACAAACTTAATAAAAATATATCAAACATAAATTAAAAAAAATACTTGATATGGACACCTTTTAGAACTTTTAGTACAGATAAATTAGTATAAAAATGTATTACTATAAATATTAATATGGTAAGCATGATTTTTGAATGATTCCAGGGTGTCGAATTATAATAGAATTTTTTTTACATTTAATGCTTACAAAAAAAGGGAGGCTTGGTCCAGGTGTCTATGTTTTAAAAAAACCCAATAAATTTAGAAAAAAATTCATTACTTTAATACACTATTATATCCTTGTTTCCAATAAAATTTCTTTTAATACGTGCTATCTGTAATGCCTTGTACTCGTACTGTGGGGAAACAATGAAGGTCGAGGTGCACACAATTATTAACACAACTGGAACAGAACGACAAACAGCGTATAGCTTAACAGGTACCACAGTAGTAGTCAGCAGCGCTTATATATACAGTTCATCACAGGAACGCAGGTGACGTCATTCACAGGAACGCAGACATGACACCTCCCCGCTAAGCTGGAACGTAACGGTCCGGCGGCTTCCTTTGTCTGGTAGACCGTCGCAGAGATGGATCTGGCATAGGTACGGTTGCTGCTGGAGGATCGTTGGTGGACACAGAACCTGGACTCTGTATGACATCCGAGATTATAGGCACACTTGGGGTTGAGGTAGGGATTTCTGGCGAATGTTGAGTTTCTCCAAATTCCACTGGAGCTGGAATTATCTGCTCTTGAATCTGAGTGAAAAAGTCATTGTTATTATTGCTCAACACTACGTTTTCAGATTGATCCGACAAAATTTGACTCGTATGACGCACTACAACTTTACCCGTCCTTAGATCTTCAATCTGATATAACACACTCCCAACTTTTCGAAAAACCTTACCGTGTAGCCACTTATTATCACGAGCATAATCTCTGTAGAGAACTTTCTCCCCCTCCTCAAAGAAACGCAGTTTCCTATTATCATACCTTTGGACACTCTTCTCTTGAGATTCAGTCACTTTGGCACGCACATCGGGAATCATTAGATGTAATCGCGAACGTAAATCCCTCTTAAATAGCAACTTTGCTGGAGATTCCCCAGTCGTACAATGCGGTGCCTTTCGATAGGAAAATAGAAAATTATTAAGATTTAGTTTAAGACTTCCTGGTGCTTTAGAAACCGACCTTAAACCTTTCTTTACCGTTTGGACATAACGCTCAGCTTGTCCATTGGACTGAGGAAAGTAGGGAGCACTAAAAATTTGTTTTATACAATTTTTAGTAAAAAGTTCTCGCATCTCACTCGATGAAATCTGTCATCTCTGTCTGTGACAACTACAGAGGAATTAGCTTAATGTCGATCCCTGCAAAAGTTTTCGGAAGAGTCATAATTAATAGGTTAAAAAACGACATCGACAGTGTCCTGCGTGAGGAACAGGCAGGTTTTAGAAGAGGAGCAGGAACGACTCAACAAATATTTACTCTAAAAAATATAATTGAACAAAGCTATGAATTCAACACAGCTTTGTACATGAACTTCATCGATTTCCAAAAGGCATTCGACTCGGTAAATAGAGAGATGTTGTGGAAAATTTTAGAACTATACAGAATTCCTATGAAGTATATAAACATTATCAAAGAACTATACAGAGACTCAAATTGTTGCGTAGAAGTAAATGGAAACTTAACAGAACCGTTTAACATTGAAACTGGCGTAAAACAAGGATGCGTCATGTCAGGCTTACTGTTTATAATCATAATAGACTGGATTATGAGAAATACAATTAAAGATGCAACGAGAGGAATAAGGTGGAACTTCACCACAGCTTTTTAGGACCTTGACTTTGCTGATGATATTGTGTTATTTGCTAGCAAATTTTATGATTTACAGTGCAAAACAAAAGTTTTTGAAAAATATGCAGAAATGGTTGGATTGCAAATAAACAAGGACAAAACGAAAACAATAAGAATAAATGCAAAATCAGAACGTTTGGTTGAAATAGAAAACGGTCAAATTGAAGATGTTGAAAGGTTCACCTACCTTGGGACTTTGGTTGATGGGAAAGGAGGAACTGACGCTGAAATAAATTTAAGAATCGTAAAAGCACAAAACTGTTTTAAAAATCTAAATAGAGTATGGCAGTCAAGCAGTTTACTGTTTAAAACGAAAATCAATATATTTAATGCTATGGTCAAAAGTGTACTTCTATACGGAACAGAAACGTGGAAATTAACTAAGCAACAAGAGAAAAAGGTAAATAGCTGGCAAAATAAATGCCTTAGAAAAATTTTAAAAATTTATTGGCCACAAACCTTATCAAATGCAGAACTATTCAAAAAAACACAACTAGAACCAATAACTAACAACATCAAGAGAAGAAGATGGAGGTGGATCGGACATGTGCTGCGAATGCCGCAAACAAAGATCCCACCAGTGGAATTGCAATGGGCACCAGAGGGAAAAAGAAAAAGAGGGAGACCTAAACTAACATGGAGAAGGATGGTGGAAGAGAGGAATTAGGCGGGGTGGACGTCATGGTCAGAAGCAAGAGCTACCGCAGCCGATCGGCGGAGCTGGCAAACTAGGTGTCGGGCCTTATGTGCCACTTGGCACGAAGAGGATAAGTAAGTAAGTACTCGATGAAAAGTTAGCACCAGTATCCGAAACAACTGTGACTGGCAATCCAAACCTTGAAAAACAATCTCGTAGTTTTTCGATTGTCGCACTTGAGGTTATTGACTTCGTAGGGTAAACTTCCACCCATTTAGAATAGGAATCAACGATGATTGGGAAAAATTTGCGTAGGGACCAGCATAATCAACGTGAAGTCTTTGCCAAGGTTGGCATGGAAATTCCCACGGATGAATTGGCGCTTTTGGCGGATTCTTAGAAAGAGACATGCAAATTCTACAGTTTTTAACCATATTCTCAATATCAGCATCAATACCTTTCCAGTACACAAAACTTCGGGCTAAACTTTTCATTTTTACCATTCCTAAATGACCCTGGTGCAATTCAGTTAAAACTTCTGCACGAAACTTCTTTGGGATCATGACTCTAATACCTTTAAGTATGCATCAATGATGAACAGTATATTCACTCGAGTTTGACGACATTTTGTTACCTGAGCCCATGAGATCTCGCAACATCACAGCCATTTTCGGATCTTTCCGAGTTTCATCAGCAATAATCTTACTCGTAACTGGAAGAATTTCTATCTGGTTAATCTGAAAAACATAAACTTCATCAACCAAATTAACGGCATCTTCATCTGGAAATCTTGAACAAAAATCAGCATTGGAGTGATCTCCTGTCTTCCGGTATTTGATTGCGTAGTCGAATCCTTGCAAAAATATGGCGTAATGTAACAGTCTCGTCGCACTCATCGCAGGTGAACCTTCATTGGGAGAAAAAATTCGGGTGAGTGGTTGGTGATCAGTCAACAAAACAAAATGTCTACCATACAGATAGTTAAAAAAACTTCTTAACACCCCAATAAATTGAGAGGGCAACAATCTGTGAGTAGTTGCGCTCCGTTTTTGACAGTCGTCTTCCGGCAAACAGTATTGGACGTTCGGAACCATCGGGAAATATATGCGAAAGAACAGCTCCAAGACCGTACGCAGATGCGTCGGTTGCAAGAACTAAGGTTTTTTTAGGATCAAAGTGTGTTAAAACCCGTTCTGAAGAAATCTCGCTTTTAACAGCATCAAATGCCTCACAGCAATATTTATTCCACTCAAACTCTTGTCCTTTTTCCAAAAGACGATAGAGGGGATTAAGCCTGTGAAACATATTGGGAATAAAACGACCGTAGTATATAACCAAACCCAAAAAAGATTTTAACTCAGTTACGTTAGTGGGTTGTTTAGCATTCACAATTGCTTTGGTTTTATCATTAGTTTGATGGAGACCTTCAGAATCGATCATAAACCCTAAATATGAAATTTTCTGTTCTAAAAGTTCGCACTTCTTTTCATTAAGTTTAATACCGTTTTCAATACAGATTCCAAAAAATTTCTTTAAACTCTTTAAATGTGATTCCAAATCTTCTGATGCGATGACAACGTCGTCATAAAAAACTTGCAAACCTTTTACATCTTTAAACACAGATTCCATGGTCTGCTGCCATTTTGCTGGTGCACTTGCTATGCCGTACATCAATCTATGAACCTTATAGAGACCTTTAGGTGTATTGATCGTTAATAATTTTGAGGTTGGCTCCGTAACTCCTAAATGCATGTATGCATCCTTAACATCTAGTTTTGCAAAGTATTTACAAGATCCAAATTTTGAGAGAATTTCCTCAATATTGGGAATCGGGTATTCATCTACCTCTAAGCATGTTTATGGTGGTTTTATAATCTGCACAAATTCTAATTTTCCCGCAACTTTTAACCACCGGAACTATTGGCGTGGACCACTCCGAATACAAAGTCTTAGAAATTATGCCTAAAGATTCTAATCTATCTAGTTCATTTTCAACCCGTTCTTTCAGAGCAAAAGGAATAGTTCGTCTTTTTACAAAAATAGGTTTGCTACCCGTTTTAATGCTTAAACTAGCTTCATAGTTTTTGAGACAACCTGGATTTTCAGAAAACACCTCTGGAAATTTTGAAACCAACAACTTAATGTTTTCTGTAATGTTTTCTTTAGTTTCTGATACTTGTTTTAAAGTTCCCGTGCCCAATAGCTCATTCCAATTAAGCTTTACTTTATACATCCAGTCCCTTCCAAAAAGTGAATCGTAATTTCCTTTTACAATATGTAAATCCGTGTTACATTTTTGCCCGTTACACTCAATATTTACATTTACTTTTCCTTGCACAGGGACACTTTGATTATTGTAGGAAAACAATTTCAAATTTGAGGGTTGGATGTCTTTGTTAATGCTAAGCTCTTTTGAAAGTTTTCAGAGAAATAAGGGAACAGGTTGCGCCTGTATCAACTTCCATTTTAAGTAGGCAATTTTCGATTTTTACATCAACCAAAATCTTCTCGCAGGGTTTTTTCTGCACAGCTAATATATGGGACACATTAGAGGGATCTTCGTAACCACAATAATCATTTTTACTTTTTACATTTTGTAAATTTTTAGAGGCTTTTGCTTTGAAACAAGCTACAGCAATATGACCACGTATTTTGCAGAAATTACAGATCGCGTTTCTGTATCTACACTCTTGGGGGCGATGATTAGTTTTCCCACACCTTGTACAAACATTTTTGTTCCAGACGTTCCTAGCAGTTGGTTTACTTAGGTATCCGGTGTTGGTTTGCCTTTTAACTCTATCCCGATTGTTGATTCTATTTATGCCTCCCGCTGGACTTGATCTTTTGAAATGATCTACACCCCGAAAAGCCTGTTCATCAGCTAGAGCTTTGTTAACGCTAACTGTAATGCTTTGTACTGTGGGCAAACAATGAAGGTAGAGGTGCAAACAATTATTAACACAACTGGAACTTTATTAACACAACCGGAACAGAACGACATCATCTAAAGTTAAATTTGCAGTTCTAAAGAAATAGTTTTGTGTTCCTTCCGACCTAATACCGCTTATAACTTGATCACGCAATTCTTCCTTTAATCGTGATTCATCTGCAAAACCACAATTTTTAGCTAAATCCTTTAGTGCAGAGAAATACTCAGAAAAACTTTCACCTTCGCCTTGATTACGCGTACGAAATTTTTGGCGCTCCGTAGAGATTAAGGGTTTAGGGGCCAAATAAGTAGAAAGCAACTTGGTGATTTCCTCAAAAGTTAATGTAGAAGGTTTCCTTGGAACACAAATAGTTCTTAATCTAGCGTAAGTTTTAGCTCCGACTGATGAGATAAAAACGTTGACTTTCTTACCTCCTTCCAGTTGGTAAATAGAAGCAAAACATTCAAATTTTTCCAAATAAGAGTCAAAGCTCTCATTGTACCTTTCAAAGCTTTCAAACAGAGGAGGTTCAGGGTCAGGATCAGGCATCTTTTCAGGTACCCGGTACTGAGATCCTCTTAGATGATCCTCGTCGCCACTGTAATGCCTTGTACTGTGGGGAAACAATGAAGGTCGAGGTGCACACAATTATTAACACAACTGGAACTTTATTAACACAACCGGAACAGAACGACAAACAGCGTATAGCTTAACAGGTACCACAGTAGTAGTCAGCAGCGCTTATATATACAGTTCATCACAGGAACGCAGGTGACGTCATTCACAGGAACGCAGACATGACACTATCATATGAAATTTTTAGTGAAAAAATTAAATTTATAAAAATAAAATTCTGAAAACATGGCCAAGGCTCCCCAGTTTCCCCTACGTCATATGCATAGCAAACCGATAAACATACCCATCATACACGTATAAATCTAAACACTTCATTTAAGTTTCAAATTGTTTCTGCTATAATCTCAGTTTGATAAATGTTCTTATATTTAACTCGAATTTAGTGGTTTTCTTATTATTGCAGAGGTGGCATAAAATGTAGAACAAAAATGCGTGACAACATATCGCACCGTGTGCGGAAAAGTGACCTATCGGCAAAATGCTAGCTTTTCAGAAAAATTGTTTGAAGTTTTTTTTTTTTAAATTGCATTTTATTGTGGAAAAAATAAGGATTCGTTTACTGTATTCCAACTATTCTACCAGTTGATTTAATATTTTCTCTAATCGCTAGATATTTAAATTTTGAATATTATAGCAATTTGACATCGAAAAATCATATTTGTCCGACAGGATACTTTTTCGCGCACGGTGCGATATCATGTATAGGACATGAAATAAAGAATGTCAAAACATTTAATTTTTAAGATGTTCAAAGGAATGTCACAAAAGCCTAAATGTAAGTTACATGGTATACTTTCAACAACCCCCCCCCCACTGTATATATATATATATATATATATATAATTATATATATATATATATATATAATATATATATATATATATATATATTATATATATATATATATAATATAATATATATATAATATATATATATATATATATATATATATATATATATATATATATATATATATATATATATATATATATATATAATATATATATATATATATATATATATATATATATATATATATATTATATATATATATATATATATATATATATATATATATATATATAATATATATATATATATATATATATATATAATATATATTAATTTAACAAACTTTAAATAAGTGAAATTTCGAAAGAAATGTAAATGGGAAATTAAGGCGACAAAAAAATATTTATTAAAAAAGATTACATCATTATTCTTCGAACTTCAAACAAATTTAGAAAACGATAAAGTCTAATTATTAAATCTGAGAAAGAAGATTAATAAAAATAGTTAATTTTGGCGTTTAAAACTTTGAATTACAAATAGCTAAAGGCCCTGTTTGGCGAATTTCTTTCTGAGGTGTATAAATAGTTTGTTTCCTATTGAGCACAAATGTTGTGTGGAAGCGGTTTAAGTGACAGGTTCTTTAACAAACCTACTTGTTATTAGAATTAAATCACCATTTCTATTCACAACAATCGCTTGAGAAACTTAATTTCTTTAAATAATAAATTAAAATAAATTTATTTTTGCGACATCGATCAGTTTGAAATGACGTCAAATATATTTCACTACGGATTCTTTGTATGTTGATATGAAATGTTTTCATTCTATTTAAAAGCGAGGAATGTTACATATTTATTCTTTAAAATATAAATTAATTTTTGCAAACGATAAGTAATAATTATTGAATTTTCGAAATAAAATAAATGAAACTAGCCAAATTTAGCGTGTAAATGTTTAATATAGAATTAATGTTGTGTTTGGCGCGTTTTTTCCTGTTAAACACAAATGTGTGGAAGCGGGTTAAGTGACAGATTCTGTTACAAACCTACTTTTTTTTTATAAAAACCGAATTGCACATGCAACTATAATCTCACGAGTTTTATGTCCCGTTTCGTGGGTCAAAGTGATTGTGTAAAGTCATAAGCTTGTGATGAGTTGGAATTTTGATATAATATCTGAAAGATAGATAAATAGACAAGTATTCCAGTAATGCAACAATTCAAAAACAAGTTTTTACTATCTATAGGTTCGACGACTATCAGAACTCATTACATATGCAGAGAAATGTCGATTATGTCGAGTTTGTTAAAAAAAAAATGGAACATAATCCCAACAGTTTGTTCTGATAGATCACCTACATAAAATTACCTTGTTCGATTGCGTGGACAAAGAAAAATCGTAATCATGGGTTACCTAAAAAACAAATTGTCCTAAAATGCAATACTTTTTGTAGTTTTTCGTCCGAAATTTTGGAAATTTCAGCAAAAGCCCGATTTTCTTTAGGATAACTGTTACATTTCCTAACTATTGCTAACCTTCCATACCGAATAAAAACGTAAACTTTAAGTTGAAACCAATAGTTTCTCGTGTAACATAATTTATTCCATATAAAAGTGCTAAATACTTTGATCGCTGTTTTATAATTTTTTGTTTTTTTAGATACTTTATTTGTTTATTTTTGCATGGAAAATTGTCTTGAAAATATTGTTTACTAAGTTAACATTTCATATTTTTATAAATATGTTTACGACACTTAAAGTTTAATAAATTCAACAAATATTGGTAAAAACTCAAATAAAATATTATTTTAATATTGTAAAAACATTTTCGTTTTTTTTCTAAACCGAATTGCAAATGCAACTATATTATTATCACCTTTATGGCACGCTTCGTCGGTTAAAGCGGTTGGGTAAAGTCATTTAAAGCTTGTGATTAGTTGGAATTTTTACACATTATCTCAAACATAGATCAATAGATATTCCAGTAATGCAACTATTCAAAAACAAGTTGTTGCCATTTACAGATTCGACAAATAAGAGAACTTATTACATATGCAGAATAATGTCTATTATACTGAGTTTGTAAAAAGGGGGGCTTAATCGTTTCAGGTTTTCAAGCGAAGTTACAAAGCTGTCCTCGTGCACTGATGCAGCACTTTTTTCTAGACATACCCGATTATTCAAGTTTCTTCTACTAGCTCTCGTACAACAATTTCGAGAGTATTTTAAGATAACCTAATAAACTCATTGTAGTGAAATGCAAAAAATTTGTTTGAGCATAGACGTCCAAAATTTTGGAATTTGTTTCTTAGCAACAGCACAATTTTCTTTATAGAAGGCAAATTTCCTCCAGATAATTCAGCCATTCAAGCAGCTCATCCAGACATCACTGAAAGAACCATGAAATATTTACCCAACATAACAGGGGCCTACATGGATATTCAAAGTGGCCAAGAAAAGTCGATTCTAATAGAATTATTAGTTGCTCTGGGCCTTAATTACAAATTGCTCATTCCAGAAGATTTAGAATTCGGCCGTCTGATGAACAGTTCCTGGACTGGTTTAATTGGAATGGTGCACAGAGGCGAAGCAGACTTGGCTTGCGGACTCCTACAAGTAACAACACAGAGAATGGAATTCGTCGACTTCAGTACTTCTTATAGAGCATGTCCTGCGAGTTTTGCAATCGAACGGGCAAAATCCAAAGGATCCGGGGACGCATATTTCCGTCAATTTCCCTTGTCATTGTGGATAAGCTTCGTGGGATGTCTGATTGCAATGTCGTTAACTGTATGGGCCATCTTCAAAAGAAAGTACTCCTGTGCAAGAATCGCTCTTGAACTCATTGCCCACACTTTAGGGCAGTCTTTTACAATCAGGAATGGTAACTCGTCATCTGTGAAAACTCAGCTAGTGCTTTGGTCTTTTTTCTCGATGGTGCTGTCTACTTGCTACAGAGGGGGACTTCTGTCCTTCCTGACTGTGCAAGAACACGGAAAGACAGTCGAAACATTCAGAGAACTTTCCGAAGCGGTTGAGAGAGGAACCCATCGATTCTTTGTATCAGCAGGTTCGAATCACGTACGATTCTTCCTTGATGCCGCAGAGAAACATTTGCAAGACCTCGGTGAAGCTATTGAAAAGAACAAGTGGTACAAAACTAATGCAGGTCATGCTAGAGATCTGATTGATCAAAACACAGCTGTATACGGGTCTCAATCATATCTAGAAAATGACTTAGCTACGTCCAAGAAGAACATATTAGTTTCCAAAGATTTCCTGACGACATTTTATGCTGGAATCGCCATCAACCGAAAGTTCTGTTGCAAAAGAAAATTGAATCGAATTATTTCTCGACTTGTGAGTGCTGGAATCATTCAGCATATCATTGACCGTGTTATTTTTCAGAATCAGCTTGATTATACAAAGAATCAGATGTGGAATGCTGGAATTGAAGCTCTCTCAATTAAGGATATGTCTGGAATAATTTTCATATTTTGTGTTGGTCTTTCTATGGCCATTTTAATACTGTTTGCAGAAATGGTTATATTTAAATTTACAAGGTATTTGTCATCGGCCAAACATTGTAAGAAACCAATTTCGACTGACTATGAGATAGAGTTATCCTCATCAAGCGACGTCCGTACGACTTCTGAATGTCAGTAGGCGAGTTGTCGGGACAACTTCTGCGTGCGATCATTTGCCAATCGAATGTGACTATATACAGATGCTATGCTAATGTTTGTTTGTTCTGCAAATCTTACGGTAATGAACCATAAAATAATATAAAAAGAATGTTAGTTTATTATGACAATGTACTGTTGCCTTTTTGAATCAATGGTTGTGGATCCTTTTACGTACAGTAGCTAAATATAAATATCACTGTGTGTGTGTGGTAACTATTTTTTCTAAAGTCATTGCATTAACTTTTATTTTTGGTTAATGGTTTAAAATCTTTTTTTTTAACTTTTATATATAATATTTCGTTGTTGTTGTTGTCGTGTGCTCCAGGGCCATAGCTGTGAAGGCAAGAGGTATGCAGTAGCAACCGTTGGGACAAGGCTTTGTTGTAAAATTACATAAATACTAGGGGCACGCCGTCTGCTCGCTGTCGCTCGCCAACCCATGGAACTGCCCCTTTGGAACACTTCGCGATCCAGGCTCGCTGCGCTTGCTCACCTTTCATTGAAATATTAGTTAGCCTAAAGGAACATGTCTGGCAACTTTTCGCCAAATCTGGCAACCCCAAAAAATTGGTATTATACCAACTCTTGGCGAAATTAGCAATTGCATTGCATTGCTAATTTCTAAATGTCAATCCATTTAAATCTTAAATACAGATAATTTATTCTGAAGTTTATTTTTATAACAATCTTTTATTAATTATATACTTAACGATTTTTAATAAGTATTATTTTTTTAAATAAATTTTGGCATTTTAACGTTCAACAATTTTTATAAGTCTGGTATGAAATTTAATGAATTTTTCCTGGTTCGCAAAATATTTTTTTTTTAATTTTTCAAATTATCCCCTTTTAATAATTATCAAATGGTGATCAGATCTATGTAGTTTAAAAAGAATATTTATACAATGGGGAACTAATGTTCAAATTTTACACCAATTATGTATCACAAATTCTGTACAATGTTAAAAACATGCACTAAATAAAACAGTTACAAAATATGAATTGTTAAATACTAACTATTTTGTGCATTTTTGTTTGTATATTTAGAGTCAGGAAACCGTATATCTCATAGAAACAGTTGAAAAATTATTTATTAGTCACTTGTTCATTTACAAAATCATTGCAAAAAACATTGTAATCTTTAACGATATCTCGAATTACGCTTCAACTAACATTACTTAACATACAATCTTTATTATAGAAAATACAAATATGCTTCTAAATCGTCTATTAGGAAGGCAGCCGAATGACTTATTTGGCTTCACCTTAAAACCCTTTCACTCCCAATGATTCGAATCATTAAACTTGTGATTTTTTTCTCACTAACTCAAACTCGCTCTTATTTCAAATAAATTTTATTACATTTTCAATACATTTTTCAATAAAGTTATATTTTCTTTTTGTATCGTTAGAAGACAGAATAATGTCTCTTGAAGAATTAAATAATGCTTGTTGTAGTTAAATGAAAATATGAAAAACACGGTAAAAAAATTTACTCTAATACAACTTTATTAAATAAATTGGAACTACATTCTTCATGCTTGCATTTTTAAATGTTTAAAAATTTAATTTTAACTATTTTCAACAAATAAAGTTTCGCAAAATTATTGTTATAATTTATTCAAAAGTTATTATACCAAAAACATTTTCCTTAAATTTTAGTTAAAAAATTAAGATTTTTTTCCCCTGCTTTTCACCACTTCATTCTAGATGCACAATGAGTCTTTTTCAAACAATTTAGATTTTTAGAATAAAAAATAAAAAGTTGAAATTGAAAGGGTTAAATGCGGACTTTCGGTAAACTTACTTTGAAAAAAATACGAAGCAACTAATGAACATCATAATTTTTTAAACTAACAATTAACTTGTATATTGATTTCAGTACGATTCAGAAATAAAATAATATTCTAAGAATGAAACCATATTCACGCCAATGTAACGTCATTGCCATGCCAAGCAGATATTCTTGGTTAAGGCTAAACGAATTTTCCATTTATGGCATCTTATATTACCCTTTAATTTCCATTACACAGCAGATAAGCATTATTGTGGGAAATAAACCGCATCTTCTTCAACAAAAATTGGCTATTAACCATGTCGACGACTTTCAACATATACTCATACGTTAATCGAATTGGAACGTAAAATATTCTGTGTTCCCGATAGACACTTTTAATATGATTTTGTCATGCACGCTAACATTTTTGCTGGTGGTTTTGCTCAATGTATTGGCGATTTGAACTATTAATCGATTTTATGGGATATTGATTGAAGAGGTTTATGGTTTAAGTTTGAAGGTTAGGTGTTACATATATGATATTTAGTTACACATTTCGTTTTAGATTGTATAACCCATTAACAATGGCTTTGTGAATACCATTAGCTCCTTCATTTCCAAATAAAAGTGTTTACTTTTATTAAATTTCGATTTTCGTGTAACTTAATTTGTTTGAAATAATTTATTTATTTCTTTCACAATGTTTTAACAATGACTTTGAATATCACTAACACCTTCATTTCCAAAAAAAACGTTTACTTTAAGTTTATTAGATTCGATTTTCGTGTAACTTAATTTTTTCGAAATAATTTATTTATTACTTTAACAATGTTTTAACAATGACTTTGAATATCACTAACACCTTCATTTCCAAAAAAAAAAACGTTTACTTTAAGTTTATTAGATTCGATTTTCGTGTAACTTAATTTATTCGAAATAATTTGTTTATTACTTTAACAATGTCTTTGAATATCACTAACACCTTCATTTCCAAATAAAAACGTCCCGCTTATATAAGCCTTCGTCAAGTAAGACAGACACAGAAAGAATTTTTACTGTCACAGAGAAAGAAAATTACACCCAGGGCGTTGGCGGGAAACGAACCCGCACCCGTTACAGCGCGCAGACTGCTAGCGTAATGGTCCAAACCACTCGGCCATCCGAGCCCCAATATTATAATATAATTCCATGTAACTGTAGTGTAAGTCACAAATTAAAAAAGCTGTTTAAATTCGAAAAATAAATAAAATTAAATAAAGCATGCTACAATATTTAGTTACAATAAGTGTAAATGAGCTATTCTGCATTTTTTTAAATTTAATGTTAAAAGTTGTAGCATTAATCATTTTATACACACGTGACTTAGACTACAGAAAGGGCAATTTTGCATGGAATTAGCCTATTTATGCCTTGAATTGTGTAAAATACTGTGCAAAAGTATACATAGTCCGACAAAAAAATTTAACGGCGATTTTACTTTTGAAACATTTTGGGTAGCAGATTGAGTTCTGCAGATCCATAAATCTCTGAAATATAAATGCAACATCCATATAAATTAAATTTTTGGCGTGATTGGAATTTTAAATTCTGATCAGACCGACTACTTTCTTATTACCTTATGCAAATCTAAATTTACGTTACAATACGTTTACTAAGTATTTTTTCGCATCCGAAAATATTATTTCCCGTTTATCGAAAAAATAAAAATAAATACATGCAACGAGTTTTTTCCTGAATTTCTAGTTACAAGAAAACTTGCCTGATCTCATAAGCAGTTTTCTCGGCAACGTACTTCAGTAATGTGTAGTTAAAATAAAACTTAATTTTAATCCAAATTGTAAGTATATGATAATTTATCCAATCTTTTTTTTTTAACTTAATCTACATAAAATAATAATGGAGTTGTAGGGAAAAAATCCAAACTAGTGTTTTAGTAAATAAAAAAAATCGACAAAAGATAACGTTGCACTGGGAATAGTACTTTAACAGAAAAGGTTAAAAATACATAAACTTACCAAACTGTGTTTAAAAAATGAAATAAAGTGTGACTTTATCACAGGCTCAACTCATTATAAAGACAGCAGCAAAAAATATTATTTACTTTCGCTGAAGTTTTTTTTATACTTTATTATTTACCTCAAGACTTTTCTTATAGCTACTTCAACAAGCAAAAAACTTAAGAGAGAGAGTTATTTTTTTTCTTCATATAAGTTCTTCTTTCTAAAATTCTTTTTTAACTAAAATATTTGTCAAGTAAAGTTTATTAATCCAGGAAGCGAAGGAGAATTACACAGTATCTAGAAAATAAATCCTTTTCAAACAATTTTGTGGTTTGGTCGTTATCAAATAATTTTATAGTTTGGCCAATATTAAACGATTTTTTGATTGGTTTGAATTAACGTCACACTAGAGTTACACTCGAGCTAATGGTAACGGTTCACTTAATTTTGGTTCTAAGTAGTGACGAAGAATATCAATATCAAACAATTTTATGTTTTGGTCATTATCAAACAGCTTTATGCTATGGTCATTATGAAACAGCTTTATGATATGGTCATTATCAAAGAACTTAATGGTTTGGTCATTATAAACAATTTTATGGTTTGGTCAATATTAAGCGATTTTATGAGTAATTTGAATTAAACTCTCACTATGGTTACACTCGAGCTAGTGTAACATGCCATTTAATTTTAGCTCTCAGTCAAGTGACGAAGCCGACACGTGAGCGGCAGCCCAGTTTTAGAGTGGCATAAAATTTGGTGTCAAGACTTTGGACTATGACTGTTTTAACTTGCACCACAATCGATTTTATTTAATACACGCAGAAAAAAAAACGTGCTTTCAAACTGCACAAGTGGATCACACGCATTTCGCAAAAATAAAAATATATTACAATGTTTTGTTGTCCAATGCAAGAATATTTTTGATGACAGAAAAACACGTTGTTCCAACACAACCGAAGATCGTGAGAGGAGACGATTATTATATCCATGCGCTATTGACAAAAAAACTGTAAAGTATATTGTTTTCTAAAATATGTATAACAAAATTATAACATTAATACCGAATCACTTACATTAGTACCGAAAAATATATTTTTTAAAGTTTAGTATAGATTTATACTATACATTAAAAAGCAAATGCTAAAATACATTTCGGAGGAATGCAGGCGTTTTGTGCCGTCAACATAATTTTTGGGCTACTCATGCATTACTATTATTACTCTCTGGTCGCAGTAAATTTTTTGTATCAATCGTTTATCACAGCTTGCAATAACTGGGAATACACAATTTTCTGTAATGGAAATAAACTCAAGATTTTTCTGTCTTATTTGGTAGTTACAATATTTCAGTTTATTTGATATTTAAACATTGTACATTTTACATTTCTTTTCGTCGACAAAACGAGGCATCCGCTCATAACTATAAAAATTCAGATAAAGAGTTTTTGTTCAACGGGTTTTTATTTTTAAATGTTATGATTTTTCAAATCATCGATTTGTTTATTGAAAAAATTTTTGCTACACTTAATATGCAGCTATAGAATTACGTTTCAAATGTCTATATGTTGTACGAAAAGCAGTGAGTGGTAAGTGTTATGTTAGTAGAGTATTTAAAAACATTAAAATGGACGATTGGAATGGAAACGCCTACAGTGACGTCACAGTTACATCAACCGTTTTCTTAAACCCCACAAACAAACAACCAGGCAGCTAATTCGTTTAAACTATGTGACGGCCACGCCTCAGTGACGCCACAGGTACGTCTAACATTATTATCATTCCCGCAAACAAACTACGCTGCAAATTGTCCATTGTGTCTGAAAAGAAACATTTGGAAGTTCAACGGTGGTTTACCTCGCTTTCTCTGATTTCATTGAGCTCACACACAAATTTAAAGATTCGAGAAAATAGTTTATTCCCAAAGAAATTGTCTGAAAATCTATGCATCAGAAACTTTCGATCATCAAAGGTTGCATTTGAAAAGGGTTCCAATTCCATAAATTGGAAAGACCGAGATTCTCGTTATTTTAGAGAAATATATCTTGCGTGTTTTTTTTTAAAGATTTCAAGTAAATTAATATTTGTTTTGCTATTCTCAAAAAGTGTAGATTGCATAGAATATATGTGGAGTCTGTGTAGAATTTATATAGAATCTATTGCAGGGTCGATGTAGTCTCTCTGTAGAAACTATCTAGAAACTAAGCAAACTTCAATGGAAACAAGGAATGTTAAATGCGTGGACTTTTACAGAAAGTAGACACTGATTATTTCTCAATTCAGGAAAATATTATTTAAAAAAATAATCAATAGGTGATACTGAAGCTTTATGTGAGTTATGGAGTTGTTTGTCCCATAAAGAGTGATGTATTAAGATATATTCAGTTATCTTTGTTGGAGATAAAGCAAATTTGAATAGATATTATAGTTAGAAATAACACTTATTAGCTTCCACACTACGTTTATAACGTAAAAAGTGGTAGGTATTATAATCGTTCAGTCCGTCTGTCTGTACGTCTGTCCGTCACCCACTTCCATAGCCCAAACTACAAAAGCTACGGACAAGTGTGATACGTCAAAAAAAATTCAGCGCATCAAAATTAGAATATATTGAAAATTTCAGAAACGAATTCGAATTCGAAATACTTCAATTATTTAAAAAAAAAAACTGCAAAATTTAATGCTCATTTAAAAAGCCCATAGGAAGACATTTCTATTAGAACTAAATCACCATTGCCATTCGCAACAATCGCTCGAGAAACTTTAATTCTTTTAGACAATAAATTAAAATAATTTTTTTTTGCGACATCGATCAGTTTGAAATGACGTCAAATATATTTCACTACGGATTCTTTGTATGTTGATATGAAATATTTTCATTCTATTTAAAAGCGAGGAATATTACCTACTATTTATTCTTTGAAATATAAATTAATTTTTGCAAACGATAAGTAATAATTATTGAATTTTCGAAATAAAATAAATGATTAGCATGTAAATGTTTAATATAGAATTAATGCTGTGTTTGACTCCTTTTTACCTGTTAAACACAACTGTTGTGTGGAAGCGGGTTAAGTGACAGATTCTCTTACAAACCTACTTGTTATTATTAAGAGTCTTCGGATTTTTGCGTGTGTTCACTCGTTCAATCTATGTATTCCTGGAAAAATTAATAAATGTATCATAAATGAGACTGAATATTTTTTCTGATACATTTTAAATACAAAATTGGTATTAACGACAAAACAAGTTTCCTTAATGTGTTTTTCTTAGCATCTCAACGAATACAAAAAGGATATGTCATTAAATTTTATTTTTATCTTATTTCGTAAAATATTTTTGCTATTACTTAATTTATTAAAAAAACAATTTAATTTAGTTTTTCTTATAGAAATAAGAATTCTTATTACTTTCCAAAACATTAACAACTTAAACAAATACAAACTATGCAGAAAAATTCTGGTTACACGTTTACACTGATGGCTCTGCTACCGGTGCTAATTGTAATGCTGGTGCTGGGGTATACTCCAAACACTTCAGTCGTAGTGAGGCCGTTGGTGCTGACTGTACTAGCTTTGATGGTGAGGTGGCTGCTGTTCAACTAGCACTAACAGAGGTGGGGAAAGGAGAGAACCAGAACATTGTGATTTTCATTGACTCACAGGCCACTATTAAGGCAATTTCTGCAGTCACTCTTTCAGAGAACAGTGCCGTTCTTGACTGCCAACTGGTGATTAACTCCATGATTGAAAGTGGTCGCATTGTCACTTTGCAGTGGATTCCAAGTCACTGTGGAATCACCGGTAACGAGTTGGCGGACTCTCTTGCCAAAGCTGGGTCAGGCCTTCCTCAACCGGACGTGCCTGTCTGCTACCACAGTGCCAAAAGAATCATCAATGCGAGGTTTAGGACTCACCATCGTGAAACCATTAGAAATGCTACAAGAGGGAAGATTTGGGGCACCTTACTGGGAAATCCCAACCCTCGCGACCTACCCAGGCCAGTCGGTGTTGCCAACTTCAGAATTAAGACTGGCCATGACTATCTTAGAAAGCACCTCCACAGATTTGGTCTGGCGGACTCTCCAACTTGCCCACTTTGTATGACTGCTGACATGAGTGGGGACCACTTGCACTTGTGTTCTGGACTTCTAGACGTAGCCGCTGTGTTTGCTGCTGAAAAATTTAGTAACTTTGTGTGTGTCTCCGAACTGTATTGGGCTGCCCGTAATAGACTAATGGCGGAACAGCCTAGGTCTGGCGTAGGATAAAAAAAAAAAAAAATTCCCCTGAGCAACTTAAAGTTTTCTAAGATACGCATTACACCTAAATAAACTAACACTATGAAATAACAATAATCAAGCCATACGCAAACAGCTGAAACACCAAGTAAAACAACATTCCGTTTTCCAATTCAATACCTTAATCGTGTTGTAGTTCATTCCCTGAAGGGGGAATGGGCGCGCTGAACCGGGGGTCTCCAAAGTAAAGTGCATCAGTGTTAACCCTATGGAGAAAAAGCTATTTTCTCTGCCACATTTCTCCGGCTGTATTGAATATTTTTACAAGCGGATTTTTTTATGTGATAAATTTAGCTGACCTCTCCTCTCTTCAATACCTTTAAAATCAAAAAGTTATGTGACAGCTACTCTTTGCGCATGCGCTTTTTTCAAGAAAACCTTATTGTGACGTCCGACAAGTACAGCTGGGGGGAAAAAAACGATCCACCCTTTGTTTTTCGGCTGCTATTGGTCAAGGAATTTTGTGAAAGGTGTCATTTTGCAGGAAATAGCGTGTGGAATTGAGAACTGGCAAACAACTTACAAGTCCCGACCTTCCCACTTTTTGAAATTGGTTCGAATATTTTTTTTAATTTTCAATAAATAATTTTACACGAAATATTCGAAGCAATTTCAAAAAGTGGGAAGATAGAGACCTGTAAGTTATCTACATTTAATTATTTAAAAAAAACGTTTGTAAAAATATCCAATACAGCCGGAGAAATGTGGCAGAGAAAATAGTTTTTTCCCATTAGAATATAACACTGAGGCACTTGAGTTTGGAGACCCGCAATCCAGCGCGCCCATTCCCCCTTAAAGGGAATAAAAGTGACTATTCCTTTCAGAATAAAAAACCTTTCAAGAAGTTGGTAAATTTTTAAAATGATCTTCTCCAAAGATCGAGATAGAAAAAGGCGATCGCAATCACAGAGAGTTCTGCATCCGTCAGTGCATTGTTTTGAAAATATTGTAAGTGACATATGGTTTTAAAAAAATTGGTGTTGAAATTGTATAAATGTTAGAGTGCTTGTTATCAATTAAACCTATACCAATTAAACATCTATATTTACTTACAAAACGAAATAGATGATAATTCTCATTGTCGACCCATTTAAAGGACAAAAAAGGTATTAAAAATACTAAGTAAATTACTACTAATTTATTAACTAAATAATACTAATTTAAAATACTACTTATATTAATTATTTTAATTTATTACTATTATTATTTATTAATTAGTTTATCTTAATGTTAGTTTTGTGGGTAAAATTTGCTGAAATTCACGGAAAAATACGAACCCGTAGATATGTTTGTTTTTCCACGAATTTTTTTTAAAACTTGCCGTACACAACTATAACGCACAAAGGCAAATTCGAAATCAAAAAACATAATTGATTATTCGCACAAACGTATATCTAAAGTATGTACGTATTCGACATTCGCCAATTTTTTTAACAAAATGTATTGGTAAAGAAATACAAAAATAACTTACTTAAAATTTAAGAAATTTCTTAATTGAAGAGCTTAGTGGAAGAACGTGCTAAGTGAGAAAAAGGTGAAAACGAGAAAATGAACTTCAAAGTTTGCATTTAGATACGTTAAAAACGGCACTTACAAAAGGTAAAAAATATACCTTACTTAAAGTTTATGAAAAGGTGGAATCTTTTTATCTTTAAAAGAGGGAATAACATGTTCATTGACACAAGAATCTAAATTTTTCAAAAAATATCACTTAGCGCGTTCTTCCACTAAGCTCTTCAAAGGCCATTCAAATTTCTAAAAGCAGACAACACATTTTAGCAAACTATACATTTCATCGACCTGTAAATTAAACCGCCTAGGAAACAAAGAAAAATTAATAAGAAATATTTGTTTTGTTCACTTCTTTAGATCCTACACACAACAATCCTAAAATAGAACAAATGAAACTATTTTACTTCTCAGTATTGAGTCTTTGCTTCAAAAGAATGTAGGCCTATTTCTTTCTTTACTACAACATATTAAAAACTACATATTAAAACAGGCTTGTTCATATTTCGCTGTTTATGTTTTAAAATTTATTCTTGATTTTACCCTTTTTTTAAACTTAATTTCGTAAATTAACGTTTAATAATTGTTCCAAAAATGACTAGACGGCTTTAAATGGACTAACTCGATAAATTTATTGAATTAATAATTGCGAATTATTACTCAAATTTACGTTTAATAATTGTTCCAAAAATGTCTAGGAAGTTTTAAAATGGACTTACTCAATAAATTTAATTATTAGACAATAATTCTTGAACCATAACATGCTATTGTTAACTTAAATCTTTTCTCTAATGAGTGCCCAGTAGGTAACGCGCAGATTATCTAAATTAATTTATATTTTATTTGGGATTTAAGGAACTGAAAAAATATGTTATTAAGGTACAATTCATTTAATCTGCAGATTACATAGGTAATGTGTCCATTACTACTATGAGTCCCAAATTACACGATCTTTTAAACTACTTTTACATGATGAGTAAAAATTCAGATTTTTTTTTTTCAATTCCTTAAATTACAAAAGAAATCTTAAATTAATTAATATAATCTGCACGTTACGCTGGGCAATCATTCCAGGAACAAAAAAATATTAGGGAACATTAGCATATGCGTTGTTTTAGAGTAATTGAGTAATTATTCTAAATAGTAGTAATCTATAATAATAAAAATGTTTTGTGTGTTTGTGTGTCTCTTATAGACTCATAAACTAGACATTTGTTTAACTCGTAACTTGGCACAAATGTGTAGTTCATACTTAAGTTACAGATTTTGAACTTTCAGAGCTCAAAATGTTCTATTTTTAGAGAAAATTCGAATATTCTGAAAAAAATACACCACTTTCGCTCGAATCCGATTTTTTTTTTAACAGAGTTACTCTTTTAAGTAAGTAACTTTAACAGAGTTACTCTTTTAAGTAAGTAACTTTAACAGAGTTACTCTTTTAAGTAAGTAACTTTAACAGAGTTACTCTTTTAAGTAAGTAACTTTAACAGAGTTACTCTTTTAAGTAAGTAACTTTAACAGAGTTACTCTTTTAAGTAAGTAACTTTAACAGAGTTACTCTTTTAAGTAAGTAACTTTAACAGAGTTACTCTTTTAAGTAAGTAACTTTAACAGAGTTACTCTTTTAAGTAAGTAACTTTAACAGAGTTACTCTTTTAAGTAACTGTAACAGAGTTTCTCTTTTAAGTAACTGTAACAGAGTTACTCTTTTAAGTAAGTAACTTTAACAGAGTTACTCTTTTAAGTAACTGTAACAGAGTTTCTCTTTTAAGTAACTGTAACAGAGTTATTCTTTTAATAAGTAACTGTGTAACAGTTCGCTTTTAAGTAAGTAATTCTAACAGAATAACTCTTTTAAGTAAGTAACTGTAACAGAATAACTCTTTTAAGTAAGTAACTGTAACAGAGTTACTCTTTTAAGTAAGTAACTGTAACTTTTTAAAAGTAACTTTCTAATTCCTGATTTTAACCCATTTTATTCGTAGTGAATTGCGTTACGGTGATGTCAAACATAAACGGCCAGATAAGAAGCCGGTCTCTTTTTAATGTGTTGAAGTAACGTAAAGAATTGGACTTGATCCTTGTGAAGTTCAGATTCAAGTTTGAGAAGTTAAATGGTTTCTTTTGTTCTATTTTTGGAATGTTATGTGAGAAAAAAGAAGATTCTAAAGAAGTGAATAAGACAAATATTTGCTGTAGATTTTGTTTCTTTGTTTTATACGTGGAAAAGTTAAAACTATAAAACATACAATTTACTAAATTTGTAATTTTTTTAAGAAATAAAAATAACAAATGAACATCTTCATATCTCATCTTGGCACATTTTCTTACACGCATTCTCTTACAAGGTATGTAAAAAAAACTCCTCGACGCAACAGCCCATTAGTGGGCCAAGGCTTTCCGTGCCCATTTCAGCTTCCGTGACCAAGGGCTCTGGGGTGCTAGGCATATTTCCCGGTTATGTGGTCACCCTGACGTGTTTATTTCACAAGCATGCTTTGTCCCCATTTTATCGACCCACTTAAAGGATGAAAAGATGAGTCAACCTCGCCCAATCCGGGATTTGATCCCCGGACCTGAGGCGTGGCAATGCGAAGCACTACCACTAAGCCACTGGGCCTTTACAAGGTACGTATTTAATAAAAATATAGAAGAATTGAATCGCTAAAAGAAAATAGTTATCTTACCTAATACATGTGCATAAAGTAATTGTAAGTAACTGAACATTTTAAATGTTACATTCTACACAATTATAAGTGTATATGAGACAGAAATTTATGTTTTTTTAAATGTACTACTACGTCTACATGTCTCTAAACTACAACGTCTCATTAAAACTTGTAATATTCCTTAAAATATCTTTTTAAAAAAAACTATTTTGAACTCCTTCAGAAAATGTATAACAGAATAAATTTATTAAAAATAATAATAACTATAAATTTACAACTATATATCATCTAAACATCGAGTTTTCTAAAGAAATTCTCAAATATACGCTTTGAGGGTTTTCATCAAACTAATAAAATAAACCAAAAAATCTTAAATTGCTTTTTAAGATTTACTCCAATGGTTCTTTAAATCAAGGGGAAGTTGCAAAAAAATTGTATTTTTTAACTTATTTATCAAAGACCACATTTAGGTCTATTGACCCCTTGTACAACTAGTAAATAATGCATAATTTCCGTAGCACAAAGTAATCGACAAAGAAACAAAGTTAATATATTCCAAAAGAGTTCACTGCTTTGAATTTATTCCTCAATTCCGCTTTCTTTATCTTTCCCCTTTTTGTTACTTACTTTTTCAAAAACTTTTGTTGTATACGTCGTCTTATATTTCCGAGTGACCTCGTATATTTGAAAGCAGAATAAATAAGCCAATGTCTGATACGGCCAAGTAGCTTCGTCGTAACTTTGAGACTATTTTTTTAAACTATTGTCAAATAAAAATTGTAGAGGGGGTAGATGTAGAAAAAATACTATTTTTAAATGTAATTTATGTATTTTAATCTAATGAATTTCGTTAAGGTATCTGCACACGTTCGAACCACTTTTTTAAAAATATGAACTAGAAAACATTTTTGGTAGTATTTTTGTGTGTATCTGAAAGGACATAACTATATATAACAAGTAAAATTTGGCATACATACCAAATTTTTTGAAATATGGTCATTTTATGCATATTTTTTGCAGTTTTTTGTCAAAAACTTCAATTGGGCTAGGAAAAGAAATTTCGACCTATTAAGAAAATAAAACCCCCAAATTAAACTGTAAACTTATGTCTAGGTAATATACCTAAAACCAAAACATTTTATTTAAAAATTAAATTTTTATTAATAGTCGAAAAAAAGACTGATTTTCAAAAAAATTTACGGTGTGTCAAAATGATTAATAGGCCAAAACAAAATAAAAAACCATAATTCTTAAAAAGTTTTTTAGGTGTATTACCTAGACAACAATTTCTTAAATTAGTAGAAAAAAGAATTTTTAAAATTACTCAATAACTTTTTGAGTTATCTTTTTCCAACTGAAGCTATTTAATGACAACCTGAACACTGTTAAAAGTGGGTTCTCAAATTTGAGAATAATGTTCTCATTTTTGAGACAATCATGGATTCATAATAGCTCCGAACACATTACTCTCAAATTTGAGAACATGCAATTTTCAAAATTAAAGTCATGCATGTCCCCATTTTAGAGAAGAATTAAGAAAAAAGTTGATCTGATGGTATAGCAGGGGTTGTGAACTGGAGCCGTAGATGGCAGCACTGAAGTCACGTCCTTGGGTTAACAGTTTGGTCATATTTCGCGACGAGCGGGATCGAACCCATGATTTGTGGATCCACTAAGGACCCAATACGGAGCATAATCCAACTGTGTCATCCCAAAGCCAATATTGAGCGGGTGTTGAGGCTATTTGAAGCTGTTGTGCTGTGAACTTCTACATATATGGAGGGTTCAGAATACAAGTGAACCAAGTCCACTATGGACTTGGTTCACTTGTATTCTGAGCTTTCCACTTATTTTGCTACGTAAGAAAATGGAGAGCTCAGAATACAAGTGAACCAAGTCCATAGTGGACTTGGTTCACTTGTATTCTGAACCCTCCATATATCGAATTTTAAGAACATGTGTGTTTTCAAATTTAAGATTTCAAAGTATTTGTTTTTGAGAATATTATTCTCACAATAAAATGAGAACATCCTAGTACTCATTTTTGAGAGTTTCATTTTTAACAGTGAAATGTGAGAAAAACACATTTAAAGTTTCAACATCTGGTTGATTCTAGTGCTGCTGACCTTTACTAAATTAATCACTACGTTCGTTCTAATTGCGGCACAGTTAAAATGATGACAGTTTTAGAAACAAGAAACCCCTGGGTATTTATATAAACAAGTAAAAATAATAATCAATTTTTTTTTCAAATATGCCATTTTCAACGTGTACGGTCACCTTAAAAGCACAAAAAATATACAAATTTAACTTTAAGTACTAAAAAATAAAATAAAAACTGTTCGATGGAATTTTATTTTAGTTTTATAATATTTAGGTTCTTTTTATCATTTACCGTTCAATAGTTTCATTTACTTAATACATCAATAAAAAGATATACCGAAATGGTCCAGTAAATCAGCTTTATTCCTCTTCGAACCTAATAATTCACTAAACAGATATTCTAAATTCCAAACATTATGTAATAAACTAGAAAAATAAAAGTAGCTACTGACGCAAACCATATGTACAACGGAAAAGTTATTGGACGTACCATGTACGTAAAAAGGGACGGGTAAAATTTCTGAGTTTTTTTTCGAGCCTTGTTTTTTTAGATATTTTTCAACGTTTTGGTAAGCTTTCATTTTTCGTTATTTACTTTAATTGTATGTATGAAAATGTCATGTACCGCATTTAATCGCTTTAAGTATTGAACCGAGAATTACTAGCTTACACAGTTTGAAAACTATTTTTTTAATTAAGACTGAATTGGTCACATTCTGGCATGGAAATAGCATCCAGTGACAGTTTATGCCACAAACCTACCCTTTAACTTTTCCTCACTTAAACAAGTAATCTTATATCTCAGTTAGAAATAAACAACCATTTGAGATTCAAACCGTCATTATTTTCACTTTAAAAGAACGTCATGTCATATGAAGAGCTTAGTGGAAGAAAGTGCTAAGTGACAAAAAGGTGAAAAGCAGAAAATGAGCTTAAAAGTTTTTAGCTTGCACTTAAGCCCCTTAAAAACGGTACTTGCAAACGATAAAAAATATACTAAATTTTAAGTTTATAAAAAAGAGAAATTTTGTTATGTTTAAAGGATAGAATAATACACTGCTATACAAAAGTTTAGACAATGACTTCATTTAACTGTAAAATTTAGAATTGTGATAGTAGAGTTACAAAAACCTCCTAAAAATATTAAAAAAGTATTTTGAAATGCTATAATTGAAACATAAATTGTTTGATTTGCTATAACAATTTTTTTTTTCATAAAATAAAAATTTGTATGATACAAAAGTTTCGACTCAATTAGTACGAATTCGTGGCAAAACTTTAAGGTGATGGACTGGTAGGCATTCGGTTCGTATTTAGAGATGTTAAATTGTACAATTGAAGCAAATATTAATTGAATAAAGATTTAAAGTGGCTATATTGTCTTTTTGGTGTAAAATTGAACCAATATTCTGTTAAGTTCACCGGATATCGTGTTTTTTTTTTAATTTATCATATAAAAAAATACAATTTATCAATAAAAATGCGAAATTAGGCCATTATCTACTTTAAATTAGCATAACCTCGTATTTGTGTCTAAACTTTTGCATCATACAAATTTTTATTTATGAAAAAAAATTGTTATAGCAAATCAAACAATTATGTTTCAATTATAGCATTTAAAAATACTTTTTTAATATGTTTAGGAGGTTTTTGTAACTCTACTACCATACTTCTAAATTTTACAGCTAAATGAAGTCATTGTCTAAACTTTTGCATCGCAGTGTATGATCATTGACACAAAAATCTCAATTTTTTCAAAAACGGCACTTAGCACGTTCTTCCACTAAACACTTTGTTTTGAAGATGTTTTGTTTAGGATTTTAAGAGAAATTCTTTGTTAGTTTATTATTGTTAGATTGCATTTTAACTTAAAAATATGTGTGTTTTTTTTGTAAAATTAGCTGAGAAAGTTCCAGAAAATTTAATGATCATTATTGTTAATGTGGTTTCTGAAAAATGGATCATTCACGCTAAATTTACTAACTTAAATTGTATTTTTCGACTTAACAAATGCTTCTTTTTATGTGTCTAGACTAAATAAATCGATAAAACTTGTAGCTTCCGGAATTACTTAAAATAAAAGGTTTTTTAATTGCATTTGTTAACAACACACAACAGTAGGTAAAATGCAGAATTCTGTTTTGCAATAATTTAAAACGTAATATTTTGTTTTATTTTGAGTTTGTAAATTGTATTATTGTTGGAAAAACAAATTTGTTTTGAAAAAGACCTGTTAAAATGCTTCATGAAGTTTATCTATTTTAAAGCATGATTTAAGAACAATATAATACTGAAAAAGGTAGAATGAGAATGTTTCAGAGGATTTAAGGCTCTTGTTTTTATTTTTCCTTGCCCTGCGATTTCATTGATTGTTTCGGTTTCACTCTCAAAGTGACCGTCATAAATGAAAAAAAAAACTTTTTTTTTCCATGCCAGCTTTCTTTGACAAATGATTTGAAGAACCAACAGCAACAATAAGTTGGAATTTAAAAAAAATTTAATAAGTAAAATATTCCTAGAAAACTCATTTACGAATACCAAAACAAAAGTAATTCCAGACAAAAAATGAAAACAAGACCCCTGGAGCTGTTGCCATTTACGACGTGAAACAACCCCATAGTAAAAAGATTTATTTTCATACAATTTTTCGTGTTTTATTATTTATTTTATTTTAAATTCTAAATTGTATTTCATAAATACCCAATTAGTTAATAATATACACAGTTGTGAATTTAGAAACAATTGTATCAAGAAAATGTCCGTCCGAAATAATGATTTTTTTTTTCACTTAAACGAAACTCAGTGCACGATAGCCAACAAGAAGCCAAGGCCTGCTGTGTCCGTTTCAGATTACGAAATCAGGGGCAATTGAGTTTTTTGAAGCAAATTTTTTACTCAGTTGATCAGACCGAAACCTCCAGCGTTTAGTTCCCAAGCTAGCTTTGTTCTTACTTTATAAGCTCGCTAAAAGGTAAGAAAGGCTGATTCAATCCTGAATTCGATCCCCCGTTCTGAGGATACTAGTGCGAATTGATACCACTCAGCTATAGTACTATTTTTTTTATCGCTTACTGCCTTTAACCTTCTGCCGAATGTACTCATAATATGTATTGCTGACGATTATTACAAGTTTTAAAACAAATTATAATTTCCTTCAATTTTAAAATTGAACGTTTTGAGATGTGTTACTGAAATTTAATTTTAAAACTATTTAAATGAATTACTCCAAATTTAAATCTAATGCCGTAAATACCAATTCCCATATTTGCCAATTTAAATATCCTTCCGAGGAATTTAACAACTTGCGGACCTATTAAATTAATGAACTTCTAAAGTCTATTCCATATCACAGTTCACACCTAATTTGATTTCAAACTGAGGCGATTATTTTTAGAATATATTCCCCTTTCATCTATTATAAAACTTTCCAACATCCATATTACACCTAGGGGATTTACATCAATCCTAATGGAAGAGTTTAGTGGAAGAACGTGCTAAGTGGCATTTTTGAAAAAAAATGATATTTTTGTGTTAATGAACGTATTACTGACTTCTATAACGATAACAAGTTTCCCCTTTTTCATAAAATTTAAGTTTAGTATGTTTTTTTACGTTTTACAAGTTCCGTTTTCAGCAGATCTACATGCAAAAGAAAAACTTTAAAGCTCATTTTCTAGTTTTCACCTTTTTGTCACTTAGCACGTTCTTCCACTATGCTCTTCAATTAACATATCTTGATATCTACATCAACCATTCAAATGGCTTCACGCTCACTTTAACAACTTGGCCACCAACTCAGTTTTAATTAACAGCTTTAGTTCAATCGCTAAGTACGAGGGGTAAAGTCATGACTTACTCTACTTTAAGAGGGACTGTCAGTCCCATAGAGCTAATGGATTAGTTTTGAAATCACAACTTCCGCAGAAGTATTGTTTTGTCATGTTATCCCATTTTCACCAGGTATAGGAATCATCATAACATTAAATTAAAACAAAATTGAAAAGAAAATAACATCCGGTTATTGTTATTTAATTATTAAGTGATAAAGTTTTTAATTAGATTCGCCATATGCTGCATATTTTTGGCATTTTAACTTCAAAATATATAATTAAATAACTAGATAACATTTCCGTTTTAAATTTGTTTCATTTCGATGTTATGTTGATTCCCATAGCTGGGGAAAAAGGGCTAATATGGCAAAGCAATACTTCTGCGGTAGTTGCGATTCCAAAATTAATGCATTAGCTCTATGGGACTGACAGTCCCTCTTAAAGTCACATAATTCCTTCGTGACGTCACACTATCCAGAAGGTTCGGATTGTCGGCTTTTCCGAAGAAAAAGTTCGCGCACGGCTGCCTATACCTTTCAGGTTCCGAACAGGTTTCGTTCCGCTCTTTCAGAACATCCAACAACCATTACCAGGCTGATAGTATGACTTTGCAAAGAGCTTCTCTGACCTTATGAGTTAAGTCCTTCGGAGAATTTCCAACCACCCTACATATTTTCAACATTTTATCAAGAAAGAAGTTAAAAAGGAAATCTTACTGTAGGCTTAAGCCCTTTTGTATTTTGCTATTCAATTGTAATACTGCAGAAACATCCATATGCAACAAATTAATTTTGAAAACAGCTTCTATTAATATTAAGTGACACTCTTTAGTACCAAAATAACTCATTTTAAATTGGTCACTATTTGTACGTTATTTTTTTTAAAGGAATTCATTTTGTAATAGATACATCCATAAGTGATTTAAAACATAATTGTAAGTCACCTGCATAACATTAAAAGCAGTTACATATTCCCTTCATTCGTCAAACGTATATTTGCTTGTAACTTATAGTAAAATAAAATAAAAAGTAGTTAAGGGGTGTAAAGTGTATGAATAACAAATGAAAATAAACTATTTTATGTAACTACCAAAAAAATAAGATAATTAAAAATTTTAACTGTTTAAACTATGACGTCACGGTGATGTGAACGTTGCCAGACGCCTTCGCCCTTTTTTTAGCAGACTATATTTCAGTGTGTTCCATTTCTCCCCTTTTATTTAATTGACATTTTCGTAAAATGAATAAAATAAATCTTCTCAGCTAAGTTTGAAATCCTTTATTCCTCTTATACGAATCGCCAAATGAAAAAAAGAACTATGTCCAATAGAAGAATTTCCCCCAACGGCCTCCCCTTTCATTATTTTAATGAAAGAAGAAGCCTACATGAAAATCACTCTTGGTTTATGAACCAATTTTACATTTGACTATTTATATGAGGAATGGGAATTAATTAAGCTCAGAGAATTTATGAAGTTTTCCCTAACTTAGTTTGAGATAACTGAGTCCATGTGCAATTGTATATCCCTAATTAACGTTTTGTATATCGACAAACGAAGAAACTGTCTTTTAATATTCGGATATTTTGAATTATGCTGTTTTGTTTTAAAAGGATGTCTCATAATTAACTACCCTTCTTTAAAATTTAAGAACGATGGAACTGTAGCTGATGAATTTGTTTTGTAGATTATTTAATCAGTAATGGAAATGAAAAAAAATTGATAAATACTATTTTGATATTTTACTATTTTATGATAATTGTAACTTTAAAAATAGTCGGCACATTTAAAAAAGAAGAAATAATAAATTGACTTTGGATAGTTGGCTTTTGTTTGAAAAATATGCTGTTTGGTTGTAATGAATATCTTAGAACTAACCACGCCAATGAAAAATTGAACTATTATAAGTATTAAATTGGTTTATACAGATTATTTTATCGGTAAGTAAATTATTTTTTTTATTAAACAAGTACTAATAGTTTGCAATTTTTTTACAATAGGTTGTTTTAACATAACCAGTTCATTCAATAGTTTGCACTTTTTAATGTACAAAAAATATTGTTGAACATTTTTAAATTCCCCTTACGAAATTAATTTCTTTTTTGAGTTTTATTTAGCATAGTTATATTAACATTCAAAAGTTAAATTAAAAATTCTTACTGTGTTGATTTGATTTAATTAAATTAGTATAATCTCACAAATGTATCTAATAATAAAAGTCAAGCGTTGAATTGATAAATACTATTTTGATATTTTACTATTTTATGATATTTGTAACTATAAAAATAGTCGGCACATTTAAAAAAGAAGAAATAATAAATTGACTTTGGATAGTTGGCTTTTGTTTGAAAAATATGCTGTTTGGCTGTAATGAATATCTTAGAACTAACCACGCCAATGAAAAATGAACTATTATAAGTATTAAATTGGTTTATACAGATTATTTTATCGGTAAGTAATTTTTTTTTATTAAACAAGTACTAATAGTTTGCAATTTTTTTACAATAGGTTGTTTTAACATAACCAGTTCATTCAATAGATTGCACTTTTTAATGTACAAAAAATATTGTTGAGACATTTTAAATTTCCCCCCTTCCGAAAATACTAATTCTTGTTGAGTTTTATTTAGCATAAGTTTTTTATTACATTCAAAAGTTAAATAAAAAATTCCTTACTGTGTTGTATTTGATTTCAAATTAAATTAGTAATAATCTCACAAAATGTATCTAACTAATAAAAAGTCAAGCGTTTATTTTTGTAATACTTCATATCAATATCTCTAAATTTAATCAGATATTTAGATACGATATTAGTTTTTATAAAAAATGATAAGGTTAAATTAAACTACAAATTATTCATTTGTGTACACTTGAGTAACTCAGATAAGGATAAAACTAAAATACTTTTTAATTATCATTTGACTATTCACTATAATCTATTTTTTACATCAAATTCAAGTGATGGATGACTTTTATCATTTATTGATTTGATATTATTTTTTATTTATGATTTTGACCCAATCTTGAATTCATTTAATATTTTTTTGAAAAAAAGGTTACGAAATAATATGTTAGCATATTAAACTAATTAGCAATCACCCTTTTTGTTTGGTGTTGTTTTTTATGCAACCAAAACTTGGAAAAAAGTAATATGTGGATTAACAATGATATAAAAGTTAAAGAACATAATTTACAAACAAAATGTTTTATTTTTCCTTTATAAACCTTTAAAACTCTTTTCTATGCAAAAACTATTGTTAGAATTATTGTATAGCTATATTCTCCAACTATAAATTCTTGTAAGGCTATATTATTCTGAAAATCCTTTTTCTCTATTTAATATTAAAAAGTTCAAGTAAGCGTTTTTTACACAATACTTTTATGTAGAACCTTCACGTCAGTGCGTGCATAAAATACTACCTCCCTTTACGGATTTTTTGAGGATTCAACTTCAAAAAAGACGACTTATAAAATAAGATTTTTGCTGCTTTACATTGTAAGCGTATTTCAGTTTGAAAAAGAGCTTCAACAAAAGTGTTTTAAGATAGTTTTAATAAAACGTTTACTTCAAAATTAACGCATAAGTGTTAGTCTACTCCCTTAAATATCTTGATCACTAAAATGTTAAAGTTTCAAATATTTAAACGCACATGAAAAAATTTCTAAAATTAATCAATCAAATGCTAAAGCACTCTTATATAACAACACCGTATAACACTTTTAATTTTTATATGATTAAAATTGTAGGCCTTATTGAACCAAGATGTGGAGCATTTGGAAATCACGATGCTTCAATATATCTTCATAGCTTTTTCTGACAAAAAAATTTCTGAAAGTCAAAGAAGTATAAGACTAAAACAAAAAGTATCACGTTTTTGCACCTGCAAGCACAAATTTCACCTATTGATAGATTTCGATTTTAGCAAATGTTTAGATAAATTAGTTATCGAAAAATATATTATTTTAATCAAGAGTTAGCAGTTATGGACTTTTATTCAAAAAAAATAGTTCACCGAAACTTTTCGTTTGTTTTCTGATACTTGTATTAATTTTTGGTACATTGTGATATAATATTTCGTTTATATATTTACTTTTGGTATTTTATTTTACTCCAAGCATTTTATTTTAGTTTAAAGATATTTTTTTTCTTCCATGTAGTCGGAGGAACAAAGTTAATAATAAAATTAAAAAAAATGTTTCCTGATGTGAGTGGCAACGGTTCCACAGAAATGAAATAAGTTATCCATGGCAAAATGAAATTAGTGGGCGGAGCTTACCGTGTCATACCACCAATCATCGAAACCACCAATGAAATCCAGGAATTAAATCAGGAATTATTTACGTAAAACAAACCAATTACAACGCTTTAATAATTATATTAAAATATTATCTGTTTAACATTTAATTTGATAAAAAAAATCTAAAACTCTAAAAGTTTAGAAAATGTAAAAGAATCAATTTTTTTTCCATTAAAATCGATACAAAAAAACAATTCGAAAACATCCAACGAATTAAACTACTTTGCTCTAGAGTCTAGACTAACATATAATGAAGTTCAGTAGAAAGTAAAGGACAAAAACTTTATCCATTTAAATGTATCGAGTTCTCTTTAAACACTTCATTAAAAAAAGAGTAGCCTATTCTAAAACCATTTTCTTGTTTCTCTTTTCGATTCGTTGGATTTTAGAACGTTATTCCGACAATAAAAAAAGTATGAGTTGAGTGGGATTTTTCAGTTAAACATTTCATTACGTAAGCTCTTTCTAAATAAACGAGTGTATTGTAAAAAATAAAAAAATTGTGTAGCTTAATTTTATAACTTGTTCTTAATAAAATGAGTTGCTATTGAAATTAAAAATATAACTTTTTGTAATTCGGACAGTAGATAATATTTTTAAAGGAATTGTTTATCATGTAAGATACATAGTACAAGAGCTTTAATCAATGAACAATTTTGCTTGACTCCATACTCAATTCACATCTCACCTCAATTTCCAATTAAATCATTTAAAGATTGTTTTCCTTTACAAAGAGAAGGCGGGAGAAAGGATTCTTTATTATCTGTCTTTTATCGTTTTGTTCAATTGCATTTAAAATATATTTAATAAATTATATAAAATATATTTAAACTAATTTTCAAGTTTTCAAGTTTTTAAAAACATAAAAATATTCTTCTCACTCGGAAAATTAATATTAAATATATAGAGTCATCTATAATATAGTTAATTATTTATATATTTTTTGTTATAGGTTATCTATCAGTGAAAAAAAGGACGTTTTAAAACAATGCTGAGTTGCCGACAATGGGGTTGTTTCACTTCGTGAATGGCAACAGCTCCAGCGGTCTTGTTTTCATTTTTGGTCAGGAATTAATTTTGTTTCGGTTATTCGAAAGTGAGTTTTCTAAGAATTTTTACTTATTAAATTTTTTAACGGCCAACTTCTTGATGTGATGTTGGTTGTTCAAATCATTTTTCAAAAAAGCTTGCGTAGAAAGAAAAGTTTATTTTTACATATGACGGTCATTTTGAGAGTGAAACCGGAACAACCAATGAAATCGCAGGAAAAAATGAAAAAAAAAAGCGTTACATCATCTGAAACATTCCCATTACAAAAAAAAAATTGTCTAATTCCAAAATCCAGTAAAAATTTCCAGTCCCATTATGAGACTACGTACTATATTTTCCTAAATCGTAAACATCTCAAATAGAACAACTATGACTTGCCTAAAGTCCTTCTACTTCATTTATTTTCCCGATATCAATTCTAACAACAGTTCCCATTGGCGAGTTGTTTTACGCAACCAAGCGAAACTTTTTCCAAATAAAGATGTTTTTCTTCGAGGTTTCGATAGGTTTCCCTGTTTTTGTTCGTAATGGCTTCTGTATCTTTTGTGAGAGGAAAAAAAACATTTGACAGCATTGGTCTTCGTTTCTAAGGCTGAACATCACAAAAATATCGTGGTAGAGTTTCCTTATTCAATGGGGTTGTTTCGCGTCGTGGATGGCAACAGCTTTAACGGTTTGTTTTCATTTGTTGCCTGGAATTACTTTTGTTTTGGTTTTCGAAAATGAGTTTTCTAAGAATATTTTTCTTATTATTTTTTTTAATGCCAACTTCTTGTTGTGTTGTTTGTACAAATAATTTATTAAAGAAAGCTTGCATTGAAAGAAAAGTGTTTCATCTATATCGGTGATTTCGATTGCGAAACCGAAGAAACCAATGAAATCGCAGTGCACAGAAAAATTAAAACAAGAGCGTTACATCATCTGACACATTCCCATGACGAAATTAAACTTTTTGAAAAATTCAAGAGTTGATTCGGGTCTTTTTTGGTGTGCTGATTTCGAAAATGATTTTCATTTTTTTCCCATCACGTTAGGATATTTTCTAAAATTAGCATATCGTTATTTTTGCCAAAATTCTATTTCAAAAGTAGTTTTCTTAAACTATTTTGTAAGTGCTTTCTGGTACTAGTGATTTTTTCATTTAAATCAACTTAAAATCGGAAAAATTCGAGTTTAGCTGATCGATAAGTTGTTTTAATCGAATTTTTAATATTGTTTCTCTTAACAAGATTTCAGATATACTACACTACACATGAAAGAGAAATTTATACTAGCTTAAAAATGTTGTTCTTCCTGCTAACGAAGGTCATGTAACACTATTGGTACAGAAAGATTGTGACGGGGAGCCAAAAGACTAACCAAAGCAAGGTTCGGTTTGATTTGAATAACGTTGGCATTAAAGCTCCATTGTACTGTAATGTCAACTGGCTGAACTTTTCAAGAAAACATATTGTGATGGAATTTTTTCATGATTTATTTTAGTTTCAGCACCAAAAAAACATAATCATCTATCGCAGCGTTTCTCAACTTTTGGGTCGCGACCTACAAGTCTAGCTCTAGTGCATGGCGAAATTCTTACAGGAGTCACTAATCGGTTTTGTAGAACTGGCCAAAGCGCTCCCTATAGAAAACGTCTTGAAATTTGGAACTATATAATCGCGAAGGGAGAGCGGGTATCGGAGATTAGACTGCAAAATAAGAAGATACTACTACGCGACAATTAGTAAATCAATTAGGGTACTTGACAGTATCGCTAAAATACTTTCCAATATTAATTAAATTATAGTTTGAACCCAAATATAACAAACGTATATATTTTTTTGCAAAATAAATCTTTAAATAATTAATAAAAATCATTTTCAAATGGCTTTTTTTTCCTCGGTCGTGTTAGTCGTTGGCTGACGTCATAGTAGATCACCGTTTTTTTTTTTGTATATGTTTTCATTCTATTAAAGAACTTATATGTGGGGTTTTACGAATCGGGTAGTCAATATTTGTATCACAAGTGTGATTCATTTTGTTGTTTAAAGGTTTTTATAATCTAGGACTATATATACATCTACAGCACATATAGATGGCGTTTTCAGGAGTGATGTTTCTTGCTTCTAATGTTAAAATGTTCATTTTTATTGTTATAGTGACATCATATAGATACCACGTGACAGCCACAAAGCGTTTTCGGGAGTGATTTTCGTCCTAATTTTAAAATTCATTTTCCCCCTATTTTATGGGGTATTTGAAAAACAGAAAAATACGGGTCTAATATGTTTGGCATAAGAATATTTTAAGCCAATAATTTTTTTTTAGTCAAGTACTCTATTGGTATTATCTAGTAAAATAGTTTTGAGAATCATTCACAGATGATATCATTGATTGATGATACCAGCTACAATTTTTCCATCGGACGTTTTTCTGTTTGCCGGTTTTCCTTTAAGTTACACACGGTTTATGTGGGTGGCGCTCAGGGCCTAATCTACCATAGGGCTTGTTAGGCCCGGGCCTAGTGCCCTCACATTTTAGAGGGCCTAAATATTAGTTTCCATCATGCTAATGCTGCTGATTACCAGAATTTCTATAACTTTTGAAAATTTTAAAGGACGCACTTTGTTTTTAGATTGACCTGACTCTGACATTGACCTAAAGTGATTGTTTTGGATCGATTTTATAAGAAAGTCGATAAAATGTTATAAAAAAATAAGAGACATCGGCCAACTAGCATCATTATTACGGGCAATCATTTACAACATTTTCCGTGAAGGAACCCCTAACATTTGTTGTACACATAGTCTGAGTTTTCCTAGATCAGGCAATGGTGGCTCTAGTGTCGAAAGAAAACTCCATTGAAAACACGAATGCATGGATGGCCTACGAGAGAGACGCCTCTTGATTCCGATAAGGAAAGGACCAACTCCGGTTATTATCATCGTCAAGATACCAGGCCCCGCTATTGTAGCCACGACAAAGCAGCGATATAATTCGTCATGACCTTGTCAATAACTTTCTAACTTTTTCCATTAATGAAGAAGCACGCTGGGGTTTTTATCTTTAGAGGTCCCCTTCTTTTAAAATTAAATTAAAAAAATAACTCGAGTAAAAGAAAAGAAAAAATAACGGAAAGGGTGGGGGAAAAGGTCTTTCTTTTTAGTCTTTTGTAGGATTGCGCCGCATGGTACTGTCAAGTGACGAAACCGGCGTGTAAACTGACATTCAACAAAACCTTATAGTGACCTCGTACGCAGTGTCAAAGTTGGGTTGTATTGAATTATCGTTACACTGAAGCTACAAGAGGGCTATTGACGAGGGGCGTCGTAATTTAGAACCACGGTTGAGGACAATGCAGTACAGGTTTTAATAAAAAAAGTGTTTTGCAATGAACAATGTATGTTATGATTGATATGTCGGTCAAAACAAAACCACGAATTGCAGATTCAAGGGTTTTGCGGTTTTTAAAAAAAATAAAAAAGCGCTCTGGGTTTCAATCGGTTTTTTTTTTTTATTTCTCCGGGTTTTTAAACGAGACAGCAAAAGAACTAAAAACCGGTCCTTTGAAAAACCGTTCCATTGCTTGGTTTGTTGAAAATTCCAGTTCCCTATTTAGGTTGGGTTTAAATTTCGTACACTAGAGCTGCAAGAGGACTTTTGGGCGATGGGCGTCAAAATTTTAAAAAACCACCGTCAAGGACGAGCCGACACCTGAGTAGACCCCCAACTCAATTTAAGGCGACGTCGTAAGCACGCCGGGGTTTGGAGATATTTAAACGTTATTAACTATACTGTAACGTATACAACTGTACTGTAACTGTACTGCTGGTACTACACTAGGGCTTTGGCGAGGGGGAGTTGAATTTAAAACCCCCCAATAATGAAAACAAACCGATCCGATTTCTCGACTTAAAAAACTCTCAAAAGGTGAGATTTTCGAATACCCCCCCTGAAAAACATAAAAACGAAAAAAAAAACGTTTATCAACAGAAATAATGCCGAGGGGCGGCGAAACGGTTGGGGAAACCTCGGGGGTTCGGTTTCGAATCCCGGTAAGGATGGTTTTTGTGTTTGTCGGATATGCGGGTACGTGCTCTTTAAATCTGTTGGGTTCGAAAGCCCCTCCAAGTTCCCATACCAAATCAATACCTCTGGGGGTGACAAGCCAATTGGGGATCCTCTAGTTGGCCTCTGTCTCTAAAAATTAGAGGCCCACTTAGTGTGTGTGTTGTCGTTGTGTCTGCTTATTTGACGAAGGTTTATAAGCGGGTCTTTTACAAGCACACAAACCTAAATTTAAATATGTCTCCAACTAACCAACGAAATTTTTTATATTAATGCCTTTTTTACTTTATAAACAAAGAAATTTAAAATTAAAAGTTATTTTCTGCTTTTTAAAAAAAAAAAAGCATTTCCTGTGCTTTTTAAGTTTTTTGTGGTCGCGTAATGTGTATAGGAATGGGGTGGCATAGTTCTTGATGCCTGGGGCTTTTTCCGTAGTGAGAGTTTAATAAAAAGATGAACCCATCCCATATCATACATATCCATTATGATATATTTTAAACGCTACAATTTTTTTTGATTTACTAGCGGCAAAATTTTTTTCCTGTTTAGGGTGTTGCTCGTACTTGACTTTGTTCTAAATCACGACCCCGAAAGCCAATAGCCGTCGTGTACTTAGCCAACGATAATTCAAATTAACAAAACCTTCAGTTTAGCCGGTTAAAAATTTTATTCAACCTTTTCTTCTGTTTTAACCTTTTCAGCTAAAAAAAAAATTTCCCCCTTTTAAAAACCGAAGCCAAAAACCGGTTTAACTTTTTCCCGGGTTTTTTCCACCCTTGTTCAAAGGGTTTTTTGCACATTCGGGGTTTTTTCATTTTACCGCATTGTGAAATATAATATCTGAAAAGATTTTAGTTTAAAATTGCAAAAAGATTTTTTTTTGTTTTTAGCCCGTTTTTTCAGCCAAATAATTCTTTCCTTCAAAAAAGTAAGAATGATTCGAACTCCTGCAAATTTAAATTGGTTTTAAGGGGGAAAGGGCGCGGTGGACGACGGGGCTCCAAAGGGAAAGTGCTTCAGTGTTAATCCCAAAAAAGAAAAAAATATTTTCTTTCCACATTTCTCCGGCTGTATTGAATATTTTTACAAAGGATTTTTTTTTTGTGATAAATGAGTTGACTTACAGGTCCCCGAAATCCCCCTTTTTGAAATTTGGTACGAATATTAAATTTTTTTTTTAAATTTTTAAAAATAATTTTACACAAAATATTAGAAAACAATTTTTAAAAAAATGGGGGGTTATAGAGCCCGTAAGATAACATTTTCATTTAAAAAAACTTTGTAAAATATGCAATACAGCGGAGAAATGTGGGGGAAAAAAAAAATTTTTTCCCATTGGTTTAAAACGAGGCACTTTGGTTTTGGGGACCCGGGTCCAGCGCGCCCATTCCGCCCTTTAAAAGGAAATCTCCCGGAAAAATTTTTTTTTGTAAAATATTGCTTTAAATTAAAAATTTTTTTTCTGTTTTTGACCCAAAAAGAAAATTCAGTTAAGTTTTAAAAAATGACCGAGTTAAACAAATTTTCAAAACGCGAACCCAAAAAAAAAAGGGGAAATATAAAAGCTGCTAAGTTATTGACAACTAATTGAATCGTAGCTTCAACTCATGTCGCTCTTCACATATATTTTCGACACAGTTCGGCTTACATTTAATTACTTAAAATTTTCCCATACAGTAACTGTGATTATTTATTTTTAGTTTTGGGAGCATCGGTAAATAGTTACTTTTCATATTAAGTAATGTAACCGTAAAATTTTTTTTTAAGTAAGTAACTGTAGCGGGTTATTTTTTAAAAGTAACTTCCCTTTTTGCCTTTTATTTTTACAGAAAAGTATTTTTAAAACCTTTTTCTTCCCCGGCCCGGGAAAAAAAATTTTAAGTTAAAAAAAATATTTACCTATTTATATCCCTTTAAAATTTTAAACCAATTTTAAAAAAACTTTTTAAATTTAAGCATATGTTTTATTTACCCAAAAGGATCCTAAGTGTTTTGTTTTAAAGAAACCCTTTTTGTCATTCATCACCCGCTTTCACAGCCCAAAACCCCTAAAAATGAAAATGCGAAAAGTCTATTTGGATCTAAGAGAAATTGTAGTTTTTTAAAAAATATCATTTGATAGTAAAATATTTAAAAAAAAAAAACCCAGAATTTTGGGTTTGGGCCCGACATTGTTTTAAACAGATGTCGGAGGGGAAGGGAATTTTTTACCGCATTAAATTATTTGCGGAAGCCCAATTTTTAATTTTCTTTTAAATTTTATTCACAGGGTTTAAATTGGGTTTGGTTTGGGTTGGTAGATTAAAATTCAGGTTTGTGTGTTTTTTGGTCAGAGACCCGCTTAAAAACCTTTCCGTCAAGACAGACACAAAACAACACACACATAAGGACAGATGCTGTCTTTTAATCGCCCCCTTTTACAATTTAGACATGCCCCGGGAAGGGAGGGAAATAGTCTCCAGGGACCTGAAACCTGGGGGGAAAACTGCCCCCAGACCGCCTACAGGACTTTGGGACCCAAACAGTTTTAAACCGACACGTACTCCGCATAACTCGGGGGGCCTTCAGTGGTATCGGGACTGATGCGGAACCTTCCGATTCCGAGAATTTTATTTACATGATAACTTCTTTTTTACTAAAAAATAACTAGTTTTGCAGGATGCTTTTAAAAATTTTTTTAAAGCTGTATATTTTTTTAAAGGTTGGATTAACGTCGCACTAGGGCTTTAAAAAGCCACTTTTAGTTGATTTTAAAGTAAGGGACTCAACCCAAATGGATGCTTGTTAGTTTGTTTTTTTTGTAACCTTTTTGGGTGCAACATCAGCTGCAGTTGCCCATAGGCCCCAGGGGTTTAATTTCATCACACTAGGGGGCAAAGAAAGCTAAATTGGGGACGTCTTTTTTGAACCACATTCAAATGGGCCAGCCGACTCCGGTAGCACCCAACGCAATTTTTAAAAGGGGGACATCCGAACTCGACGTAAGGGGGTTTGGGTTTAAAACCCTTTGTCGCACTAGTATGATTTGGACCCTTTTTGGGTTTCCCCTTTAGGTCGGTAGTTATTTTGGCATCCCGGACCCGGGAAACCCTTTAAAATTTCTCATGCAAGGGGAATGCCTTAAAACCCACTGGGGTCCCCAAATTTTTCCCCTGTAGTTACCGTGCAAAAGGGCCAAGCTTTCAAACCGGCCTACTGTGAAATCAGTGGCCAAAACATTAAAACCCCCCATCCTATTTTAAATTTTCATCGACCATTTAAAAAATTTATTTTATTGAGAAATAAATTTTTTCAAACAACGATTCCGGGGGGGCCGGGAGGGGGGCCTAGTTTGGGCCCGCGTCTCGGTCTCGAATCGGAAAATCCCCCGATCGAGTCCCGGTACCCCCTGAAACCTAAACCCAGTATTGCGGAGTACATGCTGTTAAATCTGTTGGGGCCCCAAAGCCTGTGGTCGGTCATTGCGCCCCCCCCGTTTACCACGGGTTTTAAAACTATTTTTGGGGGGGGGGTATTTTTTCTATTTTATGATAAATTTAATCTTTGGTTTCCCCGGGGACTATTTCCCTCCCCCCCTTTAGGGACATGTCCCAAATTTTGGAGGTGGCGATAGATGGGAGCATCGTCTTGTATGTGTGGTATGTCTGTCCCTCTTTCTTTTACGAAGGTTTTTTAAGGGGGTCTTTTTGAAACCCAAACACACAAGCCCGAAAATATATATCCAAAAAAACCAAAATTCCTGTAAGATATACTATCTCTATTGGGTACAAAAAAAATTGTCGCTTTTTTTTCATGAAAGGAAACCCACCAGGATACTTTTCCAAATTAAAAGTGCTAAGTTTTTTGTCAAAATTTTAAAATCTGTCAAAAACCATACAGTTTGGTGGTTTGGATGCAGACCATTTTCGCTTTGCAGTCTGGAGCTGTAACGGCTGCGGGTTTTAAATTTCCCGCCTTGCCCTGGGTGTACCTTCCCGTCTCTGTGTCAGGAAAAATTTTGGGCTGTGGGCTGTCTTACTTGGGCGAAGGTTTTAAACGGTCTCTGATCAAACACACAAAAAACCCGGGTTAATATTTTGTACCAACCAACCCTACAGGATGGGGGAGTAGGAAACTGTTTCCCTTTTTCCCCCCATATTTAGGTCGACTCGGGGGGAAAGGGGATGGGTTTTAGATGAATTTTAAAAAATCTTGTTTTCATTGTATCGTAAGGGTGGGGGAAAAGGTCTTTCTTTTTAGTCTTTTGTAGGATTGCGCCGCATGGTACTGTCAAGTGACGAAACCGGCGTGTAAACTGACATTCAACAAAACTTATAGTGACCTCGTACGCAGTGTCAAAGTTGGGTTGTATTGAATTATCGTTACACTGAAGCTACAAGAGGGCTATTGACGACGGGCGTCGTAATTTAGAACCACGGTTGAGTGACAATGCAGTATCAGGATTTTAATATCAAGTGTTTTGCAATGTGAATCAATGTATGTTATGATTGAATATCGTCGGTCAAATGACAAAACCACGAATGTGCAGATTCTAGGGATTTGCGGTTTCTGATAAATAAAACAGCGCTCTCGGTTCAATCGGGTTTTTTTTTATTTATCCGGTTTAACTGAGACAGCTAAAAGTAAATAAAAACCGGTCCTTTGAAAAACCGGTACCAGTTGCTTGGTTTTTTGAACAATTCCGACTGTCTATTTGGGTTGGATTTGAATTATCGTCGCACTAGAGCTACAAGAGGGCTATTGGCGACGGGCGTCGTAATTTAGAACCACCGTCAAGTGACGAGCCGACACCTGAGTAGACACCCAACTCAACTTTTAATGGCGACGTCGTACGCACGCTGGGGCTTTGGAGCATACTTAACGTGTATTAACTATACTGTAACGTATACTAACTATACTGGTATACTAACTGGACAGTAACGTGTACTAGCTGGTACTACACTAGGTCTTTGGCGACGGGAGTTGAAATTTAGAACCCCAATAATGTCTCGAATGGTCGAATCTATACCGATTTCTCTACTTAAAAAATTTCTCGAAGGTGAGATTTTCGAATACTTCCTGAAAAACATAAAAATCGCAAAAAAACGCCTTATCAACAGAAATAATGCCGACCCGGCGGCGCAACGGTTAGGGAACCTCTGGGTTCGGGTTCGAATCCCGGTAAGGCATGGATGTTTGTGTTCGTCGAGTATATGCGGAGTACGTGCTCGTTAAATCTGTTGGGTTCGAAAGTCCTCCAAGTTCCCATACCAAATCAATACCTCTGGGGGTGACAAGCCAATTCTGGGGATCCTCTAGTTGGCCTCTGTCTCTAAAAATTAGATGGATCCACTTATGTGTGTGTGTTGTCTGTTGTGTCTGTCTTACTTGACGAAGGTTTATAAGCGGGTCTCTTACCAAGCACACAAACCTGAATATATATGTCTACCAACTAACCAACAGAAATAATTTATATTAATACGCCATTTTACATTTATAAACAAAGAAATTTAAATTAAAAGTTACGTCTGCTTTTTTAATTAAAAAAAGCATTTCCTGTGCTCCTTTCTTAAGATTTTTGTTGCCGCGTAAAGTGTCATAAGAATAGCTGCGGCATAGTTCTTGATGCCTTATGGCATTTACCGTAGCGAGAGTGTTAATAAAAGATGAACCCATATCATACATATCCATTATGATATATTTTATGACGCCTCAATTCATTGATTATCTATCAGCATTAAATTTTTCCTATTTAGGGGTGTCTGCTCGCCACTTGATTGTTGTTCTAAATCACGACACCCGTAGCCAATAACCGCCGTGTAGCTTTAGTGCAACGATAATTCAAATTAACAATAACCTTCACTTTAGCCGGTTAAAATGTTTATTCAAACCGGTTCTTCTGTTTTAACCGGTTCAGCTAAAGAACTATTTTTGCCCATTTAACCGAAGCCAAAAACCGGTTTAACTGTTTCAGGTTTTCCATCCCTTGTTCAAAATGGTTTTTGCACATTCGCGGTTTTGTCATTTTACCGACGATATGAAATCATAATATCTGTAAAGATTTTAGTTTAAATTTGCAAAAAAGATCAGTTTTTGATTTAGTACCGTTTCTTCAGCCAAATAATTCTTTCCTTCAAAATGTAAAAATGATTCGAACTCCTGCAACTTTAAATTGGTTTTAAGGGGGAATGGGCGCGCTGGACGGCGGGTCTCCAAAGCAAAGTGCTTCAGTGTTAATCCAATAGAGAAAAAAAATATTTTCTTTGCCACATTTCTCCAGCTGTATTGAATATTTTTACAAACGGATTTTTTTATGTGATAAATGTAGTTGACTTACAGGTCCCGACAATCCCACTTTTTGAAATTGGTACGAATATATATTTTTTTTTTTAATTTTCAATAAATAATTTTACACAAAATATTAGAAGCAATTTCAAGAAGTGGGATTATAGAGACCTGTAAGTTATATACATTTATCATTTAAAAAAAAACGTTTGTAAAAATATGTAATACAGCCGGAGAAATGTGGCAAAGAAAATAATTTTTCCCATTGGATTGACACTGAGGTACTTTGGTTTGGAGACCCGCCGTCCAGCGCGCCCATTCCCCCTTAATAGGAAATCAACCGGAAAAATTGTTTTGTAAAATCTTGCTTTAATTTACTTTTTTTTACTGTTTCGACCAAATAAAAAATTCAGTTTAGTTTCAAAATATTGACACGAGTTAAACAATTTTCAAGGCGCGAACCGAAAAAGCAGAAGTATAAAAGCTGCTAATGTTATTGACAACTTAATTGAATCGTAGCTTCAACTCATGTCGCTCTTCACATATATTTTCGACACAGTTCGGCTTACATTTAATTATTTAAAATTTAACTTTTAACAAAGCTGAATTTTCGTTATTAACTTTTTCCGATTGTCTCTGTTTCTTTCGTATTGGTTTTCTTTGAAAAACGGTTAAATGGCTAAATTTCAATTTTTCTTCTAACTTGAAATTTCATAAAGTAACTGTGATTAGTTACTGTAGTATTGAGTATCTGTAAATAGTTACTTTCATATTAAGTAACTGTAACCGTAACAGAATTACTCTTTTGAGTAAGTAACTGTAGCAGTTACTTTTTAAAAGTAACTTTCCATTCCCTGCTTTATTCTTACAGTAAAGTAGTTTTAACCTTTTCCTTCTCGACCGGAATTAAAATTAAGTTATAAAATATTTACCTATTTATATCCCTTTAAAATATTACCAATATTTAAAACTTTTAGATTTCAATGCATAGCTTTACTTACCCTAATGTATCCCTAAGTGTTATTGCTTTAAAGTATAACCTTTGTCATTCAGTCACCCACGTTCACAGACCAAACTAGAAATGACAAATGCGATAAGTCTAGTTGTATCTAAGAGCAAATTGTAGCTTGTTAAATAAATATAATCTGAAAGTAAAATATTAAAAAAACAGCAGAAATTTAGGTTGGTCCAACATCGTATTACAGATGTCGGAGAGAAGAATTTTAGCCGCATTAAATTACTTGCGGAAGTCAATTTTAATTTCTTTATATTTTATTCACATGGTTAATTCTTTGGTTGGTTGGTAGATATATATTCAGGTTTGTGTGTTTGGTCAGAGACCCGCTTATAAACCTTCGTCAAGACAGACACACACAACACACACATAAGTGACAGATGCTGTCATCTATCGCCACCTTTACAATTTAGACATGTCCCTGAAGGGGAGGGAAATAGTCTCCAGGGACCTGTACCTGTGGGGAACTGCGCCATGACCGCCTACAGGACTTTCGGACCCACAGATTTAACGAGCACGTACTCCGCATATACTCGGTGGGTCTTCAGTGGTATCGGGACTCGATCGCGGAACCTTCCGATTCCGAGAACTTTATTCACATGATAACTTCTTTTTTACTAAAAAATAACTAGATTGCAGGGTGCATTTAAAGTTTGTTAAAGCTGTATATTTGTTAAAGGTTGGATTAACGTCGCACTAGGGCTTCCAAATAGCCACTTATAGTTGATTAATGTACTAGGGACTCACCGAAATGGATGCTTGTTAGTTTAGTTTCTGTACCTTTGGCTGCAACATCAGCTGCAGTTTGCCTATAGGCTAGGTTGAATTATCATCACACTAGGGCTGCACGAAAGCTATTGGCGACGTACTTTTAGAACCACATTTCAAATGACGAGCCGACATCCAAGTAGCACCCAACGCAACTTTTAAGGGCGACATCGAACTCGACGTAAGGGGTTAGGTTGAACCATCGTCGCACTAGTATGATTCGGACTTTTGGCTGCCGCTTATAGGTCGGTAGTTATTTTGGCGATTCCCGGACCGGAACTTGTGACATTTCTCATGCAAGGTGAACGCCTTAACCGACTGGGCTCCCCAAACCTTTATCACCTGTAGATTATCATGCAAAAGTCCAAGCTTGCATCTGGCCCTACTGTGACTCAGTGGCAATACATTAAACCCCGATCCTATTTTAACTTTCATCAATCATTATAAGAAGTTTATTTTATTGACGAAATATTTTATCAACAACGATTCCTGGGGGCCGTAGGGAGCCTAGTGGTCAGCGTCTCGGTCTCGAGATCGGAAGGTCCCGCGATCGAGTCCCGGTACCACTGAAGACCTACCGAGTATATGCGGAGTACGTGCTCGTTAAATCTGTTGGTTCCGAAAGTCCTGTGGTCGGTCATTGCGCAGTTTACCACGGGTTATAAATACTATTTTGATATTTTACTATTTTATGATAATTGTAATCTGTTGGTCCCTGGAGACTATTTCCCTCCCCTTCAGGGACATGTCTAAATTGTGGAGGTGGCGATAGATGGCAGCATCTGTCTTGTATGTGTGTGTATGTCGTGTCCGTCTTTCTTGACGAAGGTTTATAAGCGGGTCTTTGTGACCAAGCACACAAGCCTGAAAATATATGTCAACAAACCTACATTCCTGTAAGATATCACTATCTCTATTGGCTACAAAATAATTGTCGCTTTCTTCAATGAAGGTACCTTACCAGGATAGCTTTCAACTAATGTGCTACGTATTTGTAAAATTTTACATCTGTCAATACCATACAGTAGGTGGTTTGGATCGCAGACCTTTACGCTAGCAGTCTGCGAGCTGTAACGTCTGCGGGTTCGATTCCCGCCTTTGCCCTGGGTGTACCTTCTGTCTCTGTGTCAGTAAAAATTTTGTCTGTATCTGTCTTACTTGACGAAGGTTTATAAGCGGGTCTCTGATCAAGCACACAAACTGGATTATATATGTGTACCAACCAACCATACAGTACGGGGGGAGTAGGAATCTGTTTCCTTTCTCCCGCCATATCGAGGTCGACTCGGGGAAAGGGTATTTTCAGATGATGTAACGATCTTGTTTTCATTTGTATCGTACTGGAATTCATTAGTTGCTTCGGTTTCACTCTCAAAATGACCGATATAGATGAAAGGAATTTCTTATTTCTATGCAAGCTTTCTTTAACACATGTTTTGGTCAACCAACAGCACAGCAGAAAGTTGGCATTAAGTAAAATATTCTTAGAGAACTCATTTTCGAGTACCAAAACATAAGTAATTCCAGGCAACAAATGACAAACCGTTGGAGCCGTTGCCATCCACGGCGTGAAACAACCCTATAACGTAGAAGGCAGTTCCCAAATTGTGCTTTTTTAGAAGCTTTCATATCAGTCTATAGTGGCTTTCTGAAAGTGAAATTTTTTTTTTACGTTGATTTTACATTTTCGATTCCTTAACAATTTTTTGTAATAACTCTATTTCAAAAGTATAGTCAACGTGCGTGTTTAAAAGAAACACAAAAAGCTACTAGCCATAGACTCCGATATAACACTCAAAAAAGCGGCAAGGCGCAATTTTAGTACCGTTTTATTCTACACAACTCCCCGACTCTAACCTAAATATGGCTGCCGCTCCGACACAAATTCCTCTCAGTTCATTATACGTGTATCTCTAGAAAGTGTGCTATAGCGCACGGTTTTACCAATTCTATGGTCTATACCTTATTTCGGTACAGCTATGATATAATGACCAGTTTGTGCATTGGTGACATTTAACGTAGGGTTGCTATACCTATTGAGTTTAATGAAATGTGAAAGAAAGTTTATCACAATTGAGAATTTCCATTGCTTGGAAACGTAACGCGCATCGCCAAAGAGACCGGACATTATATCCTAGCTGTTCCCTTATTTCATTCAGAGCATGAACACAGCGGTCGTCAGTTTTAATTGGCCTTCAAGCCGACGGTATATCAACTTTTCTCAGAATTCAAACTAAAAAAGGGTCTATACCTACATGCTCTCAGCAAATTAAGTTATAATAGACGTAATAAGTTTTTGAATATGGTAGTTTAAATCAGAAAATTGTAGGTTCGAGTCTTGTCACGGCGGCCGGATTATTTTCCTTAATAAAATTTTTATTTCTTCGTAATTTGATAAAAAAAACAAAAAACATGAATGCATAGTTACATAACAGTTGGGTAAAGGAGAATATTAAATTTACTGCTTGCTTTCTTAACTATAATGCTATCTTAAGTTTCTGTTCTACGAAAGCTAAATTGCTATTTAACTTTTCGTAAAAATCGAGAATTCTTAATAATCTCACAGTTGCTTTCCACATTCCGGAGTTGCAATCTACATTCGTAATTAAAATCTAAATGGAAATATTTCTAATGATATCACGCTCTCCATACTGCGATTTCGTTGGTTGTTTTCTTTGACAAAGTGTTGAAACAAGTCCATTATCGTTTGCGCGTAATCAAAATCCAGCAGGAGTGAACATGAATCGCAGCATCTAGTCAAACAAGAAAACTCCGAACTGCATTAAAAAATAAGAAATGTAAATTAAAACTAAGCATAATTGCCTGCAAAAGTATGCCTTGCCGCTTTTTTGGTAGATAAATAATGAATAATCAAAGAATCAAATTGTGCTACATTTTATGACGTCATTCCAAACTGATTCATGAAATATTATTTTGCTTCAAATATTTTAAATAAATAAAGTTTCTCATGCCATTGTTGATTTGGCAACAGTGATTTAAATGACTCAAAATTGAATTTCAATGCTAATTCAATGGGAAATTCGCCGACAGAGAGTAGATTTATGTCCGTCCGGACGTACAGACGGACAAAAAGTATGAAAGTTGGGTATCTGAGGTTATAGCTTTCTAACAAAAAAAGAATTTTAAGATCCGATGGATAGAACCGATTTTGGAAGGGGTACGGACAGAGACAGACGGACATCGACCGCATGTCAATACCTACTTTTTCATTTTTTTAATTCTTTCGAATTAAAAAAAAAGAAAAGTAGGCAAAAAATAATACCAAGCTAATGCAAAAGACATCTCTTTTATTACAATAATAAAATCACATCTTTATGTAGTACATTCCACTAAAAACAATGGTGGACCATACCAGTAGGCCCGCTGACTGGAGGTTGAAAACAGGAACAAGCTAAAATCTAAAACATAAACCGGAGGACGGCACAGCAACAAACCATGTACCAGACTTTCCAAAGGGGTCTGTCTGGAAATGCAAGATAGCGTCTTGGCGTGGCCTGACGCAGTTGGCGCCTTGTCTGGCAAGTTGTGCCACAGTTGGCGACTTTGCACATCGGCTGGATGTGGTTTTTGCAATGGTGAGCTTTGGTGAAGGGCTGTTAAGGGGCGTGCCGCTCACACTGCACCCCCCACTAGGAGGGGCGTGGTCTCGGAAGAGGAGTGGTGTCTGCCACATAGCACCCTGAAATGAATTTAATTGTAATTTAAATTCTTTTAGTTAAAATAATTCTAGTAGTTTAAATAATCGACTCGCAACCATAGAGCTGAGAGTAGAGTCGCCAATCCCATTCACGAGGGGGGAAAGTTACGAAAAAAATCCCCGGGACAGACAAAGAAAGTTCCATGCTTGGCAACTTAGCACCTGCTTGTGAAATAAAGTTGTTATATTTTTTTAAAAAAAGTGGCTTTTACTAGGTTTGTTCTATTATTATAAAAAAAATTAATCATATGTACATTAAAATAAAAATCGTAGTATGGAAAAAAGAATATCCTAGTTTGAGTCATTTGGCAAAATTTCTATCGCCAAATTCTTTGAAATCACGTAACATACACAGAAAATTTGCTTATAATAGGGTTATTGCGCCTCTACTCTTATTCCTTCTCTTTACTCGTAATAAGTTATTCTTGTTTTTGTCAATTGAGAGTAAAAATATATTTTTAGTTTAAAAAAGTGTACAACTTTATAGAATTGAAACCAAGATTTAGCACGCTTTTAATGTAGTTTTGGTTGATTTTTCCAGCTCGTAGTCATTCAACGAAAGAAAATATTAACTTATTCTAACTATACATTTTTATTTCTTAGTGAAGAGTTAGGCATTGCATTTAACTCTAAAGCATTATCGGTACGAACTAGCAAACTCTTGCAAAATATCTCCAACAAAGTTTATGTGCCTGACTTCTCTTTGAAGTTTAATAGCTGAAAGGGTTAATCTAATCATTTAACGATCAAGAATGCTGCAAACCATTAAGAATGATTTATTCACATTTACAATGAACCTTACCCCAAAGGCAAAACAATATTCTCGAATTTTCGAAGACATTAGAATTCCAATTTACAAATTCCCAGTAGGATATCTAAACTAATAATCCGAGTTCAGACACTGGATAACCTTTTCTCTATTTCAATTAAATATATCAAAGCGAATATTTTTTTGTATTCTATTTGTACAAATACAACTGGATGCTTTTAAAATTTAGATGCCCACTTAGCTCATGGGAATTATGGAAGTGTAGTCTTTTGCAAATAATTATAATTTATAAATAATTTTCCCGTTTTATACTTCCCCAAAAGTAAATCGTACTTCCATAAGTAATGAATTCTTAGTTTAGCCATAGCAGAAATTTTAATTTAATCGCTACATGAAAGGGGCCAACTCTGTAGCACTTCCCACCACGGTGTTTTCGTTTGAAGATTAGTAAAAGTACGAGAGTGCATGGAAATAGTCCTGCATACTTTATAGTAAATAAAAAGCAATATAGTGTAGCGGCCTCAATAACCCACAGTCTGTACCAAAAGGATCCTCAAGGTGGACATGAGTTACCTCGGCTTATATACTACTATTAACGTTGTAATCTGGAATAGTGGTAGGAACGTGGCTGTAAATCAGCGCCACCTAGTGGTTGATTGCATATTGAGGTTGCGTGTATGGTGAACCGCCACACCACTCCCCTCCTGAACAAATTCAATTCACCTTTTTTTTAATCCTATCATTAAAAGTTCACTTTGCAATTTAAATAAGCATTTAAGGGGTTATTTGTTTAGATGTGTGCGATCTCTCTAGAGTGTTTCTACAGTATTAAGTTTGGTATATTTAACACCTGAAAGATGTAAATTGAGACCAATGGATTAAATGGAAAACAAACTAGAGGCATCATACAAGCTTTGGAAGACAGTTTCTGGTTCATTTAAATGGAAAGAAACGGGGGTTGCACCTCGTTATTTTAAACGGCAATCTGGCTTACAATTTTGACATCAGAATAGAGTTGAAATAACGTCGCACTAGAGGGCTACTGGTTTAATAGCAGAGTGGCAACCAATCCATCAGAATTATTAATAAAGCAATATTAAAAAGCAAATTAAAACATTTAACAAAAAGTTTTTTAACAGTTTAAAGTAGAGTTTAGTTGTTTTTTTTAATTAAGTTTGTTAAAAAGCTTATCAAAATAACAGCAACATCCTCATCGTTAGATTAGCTTTATTTTTTTTCTCACCGAGATCTTAGAAAACCATTTCGTTAAGAGCAAAAGTGATGTGATCACCGTGACTGGAGTAGAGATCAAGACCCAAGAGTTTTAAGAGATTGGACAGGACTTTTTCAAAGCGCGCAAACTCCATATATAGAGAATGTGCTTAGGATATTTCACTGCACATATTTATAAGAAATATTAAGAAGAAATTAGTGTATAGTATGGCAATTGGGAGCTGAAATGGACAAAAGGCTTTTATAATATTTTTCAGAATCCCTATCCCGTATTCAGAAATATATAAAACAGATTCTCTCCAGAGTTGCATAATAGCAAAAAGTCTTCATATATAATCTCGGGAAGAGTACAGGGGAAAAACAACGTCATTGCATAGGAATCTGTCTGCACCAGGCCTCTTTGGCAACAACAGCGAGTCATCGCCTAAAGTGGTGCAAGGAAACCGGTTACTCACTTTGTTTCTCTCGCAGCAACTTATTCACGCCAGAGATCAATGGACGCGAGTCGCATGTCTGTATCGCGAAAGAACCGAGAGAGAAACCGGTTTCCTGTCGCCAATGTCCGCCAAGCACACCAGAATACGGGAAGATTCCCGTGCAATGAAGTTGTTTTTCCCCTGTACTCTCCATATGTACATCAGAGACCTAATTGGGATTAGAGATGAGAAACTGCCACCTAGTTTTCTACACTTTACTTTTACATTTTGCTTACATTTTGATTCGTTTTTATTGTATTTTTTGCTCTTCTATTTTCTTTGTTTGCACGCATAAATATTTCGCTTTATCTCTTGATGCGATGAGATTTCTGTATGGAAGGATTTAATTCGAGAATAAAAAATTATATTCGAAAAAAGCAAATTCTTATAAATAAACGAACCTCGGTTGATAAATTGATGTCTAAATAGTTTCCAAAGTTATAAATATATCTGTAATAGTTACTCATAATTGCAATAAAACAGATTGAAACCCAAAAAGGTTCTATAAGCACCATGAAACTACATAATCACAATGAAATATAATCAAACCCGACGCCCAAAGCCAAACGTTCATCAGCCAATGGACAGATTCAATTTATCTAATGGGAAAAAACTCGAGTACAAAGAGGAACCATTGATGTATTAAAAATGCAATACCTAATTAATCTTACAGAGCAGCTACTTAGATAGCCATTACAATTAGATTGTGATTACTGATTAGTATTCTCTATTAGGAGCAAGCTATACTAATGACCGATAGAGTAAGCAATTCTCTTTAGTTACATATCGTAATATATTTCATTAAACAACCATGAAAGTAAAAGCTATTGCATTTGTCTTGTGACGGTAACATACCGTACAGTTGAAACAGCACAAGTCTAATTATCTTGCCTTCATTTTGATTACAAATCACAAAGTACAACGAAAATAAAGCAATCGTCCTGAAGTTAAGATTCAAAAATGTTTATTCAATCTAGTTCATTATTTTTTTATTCATAAACCATATTTATCAATTACAATCAGCGAAATAATTTATAACTGAAAAGTAGACTTCATTTATCATATCTACAACTTGTATATACTTTTGTTCAACAACAAACTGAAGCTATAAATTAGTCTACACCAGCTAAACCAAGGTTGTTAATATACTAAGGCTTTATTGGTATACCTAATGTCTTTGTTCATTATAGTTTGTTCACGAACTAGATATATTTTACAAGTGCGATTGAAGCTATGTGGTAAAAATAAGATTTCAAAATCGCTCGAAGAGAAAAGTGGCGAAAAAGTTAACATCCCTTAATTTTTCCTATTGTTTGTCATTTGTGAATGCGCAAAATTACAATTTTAATCGGTTTTTTTATAGCCTAACCGGTGTTCAAATTGGCGATGCATTTCACGTTGTCATAATCACGAAAAATTGGAAGCACAATGATCAAACGGGGAACACAATTGAGCGAAAATCAATTCAAATCCAACCTTCCCTTGTTGTACCAAAACCTTACATACACTATTATTACCTTATACGAGCGATTATTTTTGTAGCTAAATCGAGGAACCGTAAGTTTTTCTAGCAACACATTACCTTTAAAAATGTATAAATTGTACAATATAATTACATTTTAAAACTCGAATAATCTTTTAAAACCTTTTGGTGTATAATAATTTTAAATAACGAGTTGAACTTTATTTAAATCTCGCACAGTAAAAACAAGTTGACCTATTCCCAAATCGATTATCTCTGACTGAAAGACAAAACTGCAGAAGAACTTCCAACTGTGGCTCAGCGTTGATTCATCCCACCAACATGCCAACTCTCCAAATTTAACTACGTAATAATCATTCTCCGAATTTTCCAAGAGAAAGTTTTATGTTCCCAACTTCGAAAATCCGGTAATTAGTACTTATTCCACGAAAATTCAGGAATTAGTCAAAAATCCGGTATTGCCTAGTTATATCCGGAGATATTCAAAAAATACCTTCAACTTTGATCATGAAACATGAGGATTCACGAAGGAAACAACGTACATTATTAGCGCAAATAGTTTATTTGGTGGTATAAATGTTACATGTTTCGGCGAGTCTCTCAAACACTCGCCTTCTTCAGAAAAATACTTAACTAACAGTCGACAGCGCGAAGCTGTGGAATATGATATTCGGAAAAGGGATGTAAAGGGAGAGGGAGAATTTTGCGTGGGACCTTGCTATGAGGCTTTTCCAAATTGGGGAGAACTCAGGCATGTTGGATGAATTAACCAAGTTACTGTGGTTTTTAAGTATATGGTAAGCTTCGTAAAAGTCAAGTTCCCCAATGCTAGAAGCTTCACACTGTTAATTTGTGTTACGTATATTTCTGAAGGCGAGTGTTTGTGAGATTAATGGAAACATGTAAAATTTGTACCTCCAAATAAACTATTTGCGCTAATAACCTACTTTGTTTCCTTCGTGAATCCTCTCATATCCGGAGAGTTGGCATGTCTGGAACTGTAGAAAGAAATTCTAGCACTCACTTGATGCCTCCACCGAAGAGTATGAGGGCGACAAAGAGAGACGTGATGGGGTCGATGGTCCACGCGGAGGGGTGGTAGAAGTACAGGATGTCACTCACTGCAAGCATCAGGGCCAGGACAGCACTCAGGGCAGTGTTGATGGCTGTAAAACAAGTAGGGTTGTAACAGAATCTGTCACTCAGCTTGCTTCCACAAAACATTTGTGTTCAGCAGGAAAAAAGGCGCCAGACACAGTATTAATTCCATATTAAACATTGAGACGCTAAATGTCGCTAGTTTCATTTATTTTATTTCGAAAATTCAATAATTATTACTTATCGTTTGCAAAAATTAATTTATATTTTAAAGAATAAATATTTAATATTCCTCGCTTTTAAATAAAACCACAACATTTCATATCAACATACAAAGAATCACTTAGTGAGAAATACATTTGACGTCATTTCAAACAGATTGATGTCGCAAAAAAACAATTTCTTTTAATTTATTATTTCATAAGAAATAAAGTTTCTTGAGATATTGTTGCGAATGCCAATGGGTATTTTAATCCTAATAAAAATAGCTTCTTATGCTTTTTAAATGAGCATTAAATTTTGCATTTTTTTTAAATAATTGAAATACTTCGAATTCGAATTTCTTTAAGATTTTCAATGTCTTCTAATTTCGATGCGCTGAATTTTTTGACGTATCATACTTGCCTGTAGCATTTGTAGTTTGGCCTAAGAAAGTGGGTGACAGACGGACTGAATGATTATAATACCTTCCACACTTTACGTTATAAACGTAGTGTGAAGCTAGTAAGGGCAAGATTAGAAACACAAAGACAGGCCTGCCAACTGTGGCTCTAGTGTGACCAATTTAAGCAACCTGGCAACTCTCAGGATTTATCTATAACCCTCAGTCAACCCACTTTTTATTTCATATTCTAAAAATCTAAAATTTGTGAAATAGATTCATTATTCAGCCACAATGAAATGGCTAAAATCTGGGGGGGGGGGTGAACTTAATTATTTTTAACTAAAATTTAAGGGGGATTTGGAATCATAACTTTTGAATAAATTATAATACTAATTTTTGCGAAACTTTGTTAAAAATGATTAAATTAATTTTTTACATCTAAAAATGCAAGCATGAAGAATTTAGGGCCAATATATTTAATAAAATTGTCTCAGAATTTTATTTTACTATGTTTTTTTTATATTTTCATTCAACTTAAACAAACATTAATTCAACAGACACGATTCTTCCATCTAATGATACAAAAAGAAAATATAACTTTATAGGAAAATTAATGGATAATTTAATAAAACTTATTTGAAATAAGTGCGAGTTTAACTTAGTGAGGGAAGAAGCGCAAGTTGATTATTCCAAATAAAATCATTAGGAGAGGCAAGGCTGAAAATCATTTTCCAGATTCCGGGCACCAAGAGAAAGTTTCCCCCTTTGAAAATCCGGCATTTGGTACATATGACAAGGAAATACAGAAAGCAAGTCTAGTTTCTATTACCTATTCAAGAGGACTGATTTCTAGATTGCTACGATATTATCAATTCTCGCGATAACAGTCATTCATGAATTCAAAAATTAGAGCGATGTTATTATCTCACAATATCAACAGTAAAAGTAGTGCAAGGATTAAAATTAACTGCGCATATAGTTACCTCAATAAACACGATTAGTAAAGTCTAAACTCTATTCAAAGATAAATAAGACAGAAAATAGAATTAAATCACGAAAGCATTTAAATTTACAATCCTTTGTTGATCTGTATAAATTTTCTACAGCTTCTTGAAATCAGTTTATTTTATTTACATTTTTTAGAATTTTCGAAATAAAAAAGCAAATTACAACTAACACTATAAGAATAAAAATTATAAGAAATGCTATCGAATGGGGCAAATATGGCCCAAGCTTTTCAATCCAATAGCTTCCCATTAAATATTTGGTGCCGTCAATATGCTTATATACCAGTTATACAAATTTGTTGTCATCTAAATTGATAATAGTAATAACGCAGTAAATCAGCGCCATCTAGCGTTATTTAAGGATGCGTTTGGGCGTACGACAAGCCGCTACAAATACACTTTAATCTGCTTTCCGATTTCAATTTGTAGCGCCTCTATCTTTCCCCATGAGTAAAAACATTAAAGTCAGGGTTTCAGTTTGGGCCAAAAATACCCCATCCGACGGTAGCTTAGTTTTCCCTAACTCAAAATTTTTATGCAATAAGAACTATTTACTTTAATTTTTAAACTATGTACTCTATTTAAGAATTCATTTGAACCAGATAGGGGCAAAAGGGAGTTGTAGGGTTGAGTTAGGGTCACACTATGTATGCAAAGACTAATGTCAATATCTTAATTTTAAACTGTTTAAGTGTCAATAAAGAGAAAGTAGATGAAACACACGCAAGAACCAGCTCCATTTTTACTTAAGTTTAACAATCGTGAAGATATGCATACACTTAAGCAGACACCCAACTAAACCATTGCATTGTGCTTGATGGCATAACATTTTAGCCTAAACTTTTTTAAAGTATTACTAGCCATTAGCAACCCATTGTCTACCAAAAAGACACCCAATGTAGAGATGGTTCGGCTATTTATGCTGTGGTTGTTAACTAGATCATTGGTGGGAAATTGCAGCGCCATCTGCTGGCGGTCTTTCTGTAGAGTTCCCACAAACGCCCACCGTTGCTGAGGGAAGATTAGTACTGCTAGGGTAGCTTAAATAAAAGTGGCCCCTGCATGAAGCTAAAAATGCAAGGAAATGCTTGGCGAGAAAAACTATTGAAGCCACCTGAAAGCCTCCCAGTCGAATCCATGAACCATTCAAGCGATCACCTTGGCAAACCTGTTTTTTATTGGTTGGTTACTAGATTAGAGCTGCACAATGCACATGAACTATTGGCGAGTTCAGAGCTTAGTGCGAGCTGTGTATATGCGAGTTGATCAGATCAGTGTAAAGGTGATGATGTATTATTAGTTACCGGCAAATAATTCGCCAAGTGGCTGTTTGGGCTAATATTAAAGCGATCAATGACGTCACATGACGAACCTGTTTTCGCATTAGTTTTTGACTTGGCAGCATTTCCTGTCTTATCCCTACTTCTAAGCCGGGACACTTATTTGCGCCACCTTGTAAACTCAAATAGTTACCTTCTAGGATAAGCGACTGGCTTTTCATTCTCTTTCCCAGCATGTACTTGACGCATCCAAGAACAGAATTCATGATGCCACCCACGCCAGCGAGGATAAACACGTACATCAACTACGGAAACAAAAAAATAAAATGGCCATTGTTTGAAGAATAACCACTGCTATCAAAACATGCAGTTCATTCGAAATTCCGTTGGTACAAGATGTGGTCATCCTACGTGATGCATATTTGGAAATGAAAAAATTAAGTATAACGAAAAAACGTTTGGTTTCGAATTAAACGCGTTCGAATTTATACTTCAATAATGATATACAGGGTTGTCTAGAAATAAGTTGCCCAACTCAGAGGCCTGTGCAAGATGCTGTATTGATCAGAATGTGATAAAATTTGAGATACAGACAATTCAGATCATGCGCTCGCGATTTATTACAAAAAAAATTAGTTCAAAAATAATTTGCCAATAGGTGGCGCTGCAGATTCAAATACGCATTCTACAGTAATTCTACACGAGATCCGTGGTTCTCCACATTTTTCCCCATTCTTATAGATTTGTGTCTGATCTCACTCCATGTGATTTCTGGTTGTGTGGATATTAAAGGATAAGGTCTACCGAGAACGAGACCTTGGCGGATCTGAAACCTCAATTGTTCGGCAGGTTCAAGAAATTTCTGCAGATTTACTGCGTTCCGCTGTGGAACACACAATAATAAGAATGGAAAGTGTTATGGAGAACCACGGATCTCATGTAGAATTACTGTAGAATGAGTTTTTAAATCTGCAGCGCCACCTATCGGCAAATTTTTGAACTATTTTTTTAAAATAATTCGAGACCGCATGATCTGAAATGTCTGCATCTCAAATTTTATCACATTCTGACCAATACAGCATCCTGCACAGGCCTCTGAGTTGGGCAACTTATTTCTGGACAACCCTGTACTATGCAAAATAATAATGTTCAAAAAATAATTTCTTAGAATTGGTATAATACAGTACAGTTACTAAAATAATCCAAATAGCAAAAGCCGAGCCCACAGGTTTAGGGATGTTTAATAAATCCTAAACCAATGTTATTACAATTTTTGTCACTTTGATGAAACATTCCTTTATAAAATCATTGTTTTATTTTGTGGTTTTGCTTCCCCATGGAAATTTTTTACTCACTCGTTACGGAATTAATAACTGGTAATTCGGCAGAGTTTAACATTATCGCACTACGCTATTATTCTATGAAGGATATACTGCTGGTCCGGTTAAAGTTAGGTCGCAATAGAGCAATACGAGGGTGTTTATTGGCTATGGGCTTCGTAACTTTGAGCCGTGGTCAAGTGACGAAGCCCACAGGAGCTTGCAACCAACGCAAACTTACAGCGACATCATATGCGGGATCGAGACTTTAGGCCACGACCGATTTAATGTTCGTCTCATAAACATCGGAATTTATGAAATGGATTTTTATTGTCTAGCATGATCCGTTATCGGATGGCAGGTGAAAGTCACACTAGAGCTAAGCATGGACTATTAAAAGTCTTATTTTGCATATTTTCAATAGTCCATCAGTAGCTCTAGTGCTACCTCCAGGCAGATATTAATTAAATATTTAAAAAAATTTCCGAATAGGACATTAAAACCCTTTGCAATATTGCTTGAAGCTTTGTCAGTTTACAACACCCAGACTCGAAAACAAAAGTTTCTTACCTGTTGTGGAATATGATGCATAACCAAGTCGTGGACTGACTTGGAGACTATTCCAAAGGACGCTAAACAGAATAGCATTCCTAAGCATATGCAAGCTCTGAAAGATAAAACGACCAGTATGAGTTACTAGAACACTGAAAACATTTGATAAAAAAAAAAACTTAAAAGGTTCTACAATTAAATTTAGTTTCATATTCTTCAAATACGTGCAATTGAAATAAAATGTTCTCGTATTACAAACCTTTAAACAAGGTGTTATTAACCCCCTTGACACTCAAATTTAATTTTATATATGCTCTAAAAATATTAAATACGACTTAACTATACAATTATATGCCAGCCAGAAAGGACTAATTTTAAAATCTATGTTATATAACAATGAGTTCGGGTCATCCTTATTCACCTAAGTTACTGTAATGCTTTAAAGACAGACCCGTCAACTCCCCGGATTTAACTCAAATGCCGGATTTTTAACAACTTTCTGAATTTCCGAACCATATATACCAATTACCGGATTTTCGAGGGGCACCTTAAACTTTCTCTTGAGCCCGAAATCCGGAAAATGGTTATTACCGAGACCCGAGTTAAATCCGATGAGTTGGAGGATGAATTAAACACTATCGAGCGACAGTTGGTAAGTCGGCAAGGAATAAACTAGTCAAGCCATTTTCGGCAAATACTCTCGAGTTAAACACAACAAAGACTACGTTGCCAGAGGGGGGGAAACTCATCACCCTTCTGGCTCTATTGATGACTGTCTGGTTAACCCAACCTGTCATTGATGTCCCTGGAATAAGAATCTAAGTTACTTACACGTTTTCTTTAAAATCCGAGTAGGTTGACGACGTTCCATAAAATCTCCATATGACCAATGATGCCGCTATCACATCCAGGAGACAATCCAACTAAGAAAAAAATCATTTAATAAAGTAATTTGATGACTGAAGTGTTAAATTTAAAATTATATAATTTTTATATCACCAAGTAAAAAGAGTTTATTTTGTTGCAAAAGCAATAAAACCAACCAAAGATTGCAATGCCAAAGAAAGTGAACTTCCAACTAAAAACCTTTGAATTCCAACCCATCACCAGTATACAGTAGCGCTCATAAGTATTTTGACAAACTCAATTTTCTTATTTTAAAACGATTTGTTAATGTCACAAAGTTTTTCATACTCTTAGCTGTAAGATAATGTGTGAAGGAACGTTAAATAGGTCGCTAGAAAAAAATACACGAAGATATTTTTGTATCAAACATACAAAATGAATTTTATTGGAACTTACTGCGCTCAAAAGTAATTTGACACGTCTATAAACGAGGGTAAAACCCATTTTCTTTTGTAAACCTTTGACAAAACAAAAACAAATTGTTACTCCTTGTAACCTGAGTAGCTAATACTTGGTTGCATAGCCCTTAGACCTAAGAACAGCTTGGCATCGAGCTGGCATAGAGTCAATCAGTTTTTCAATGGCACTGAGAGGAATTTGGGCCCATTCCTCACGCAGTGCTTGAAGTAAGGCTGCTTTGCTGGTGATTTCACGTCGCCTTATCCTCTTGTCCAACTGATTCTACATGTGTTCAATTAGATTTAAGTCAGGACTTTGACTTGGCCAATCCAACATGAGAACATTATTTTGAGCAAGAAAGCCTTTAACGTGTTTGGAGGCATGTTTTGGGTCGTTGTCATGCTGAAAAAGCCATTCACCCTCAAAAACTTCTTCAGCATGGTTTAACATGTTTTCTTCTAGAATCTGAGCATATTTGGAGCGGTCCATGATGCCTGCAATGTGGACCAAAGGACCAACACCGGCCCGTGAAAAGCAACCCCAGACCATAACATTGCCTCCATCTTGCTTAACGGTGGGGACTTGGTGACGAACATCGTACCGAGTGTTCACAGGGTATCTAACATACCGTATACCGTCTGACGAAAATATATTAAATTTATTTCATCGCTAAATAGAACTTTCGCCCAATCCTTCTTAGTCCAAAACTTGTGCTTTTCGGCAAATGCAAGTCTGGCCTTTCGGTTCTTCACTGAAATTATTGGCTTCTTGATGGGACGTCGGCCATTCAAACCGTGGTTCGAGAGGCGACGTTTGACGGTGGATACATGAACATCTACACCATGTGATGCTTTTAAATCGCGCGTTATATCGACAGAAGTGAGGCGTGGTTTTGCAACCGATCTCCTTCGAATAAGCCTATCAACCATTTCTGTTGTTTTTTAGGCCTGCCTGACCTTTGTTTATTATTAACTGTGCCTCGGGATTCAAATTGACGCTTCCATACACTCAAAATTTGTCTTGAGAGATTAAAGTCTCTGGCTACACTTGCTTGTGACCGACCATCTTGTAATGCCGCAATTGCAGCCTCTTTGAGATCAGTAGAGTATTCTCTCACCTTGGGCATGTTTTTATTTACATTCTGGGATGTCAACACAAACGTAAACCACACTGAAAACACAACAAAATGGCTGTTAACTTACTGGGTAGCAAAAACACACACTTGTCAAAATACTTTTGAACCCAGTGTTTTCTAAAAAAAATAGGGTTTTTCTACCTGTGCTTACCTTGACAGCTTTCTTCAGCGAGGGTTAGATGTCAACTGCTGCTCTTTGATCACAAGACTGAAATGTGACGGATCTTTCACAAGACTGTGCCCTTTAGTGGCGAAAACTGTTTTGTCAAAATACTTATGAGCGCTACTGTAGTTTAATAGCCTTATTTTCTTATACAAATCCATCACCGATTCCACAATTTACCATTCAAATCTACATACCACAAGCGGTGCTAAACTTTTGGAACAAGACATCACTTTGTAGCTCAACAAAGAGTCATCTGAAATTCAGAAATCTTCCTCAATTCCCAACGGTTCTTAACCATGGAAAAAAAGTAGACCAAGTCTTCAGACAACCTGTTGAAGGTTTAACCGTGTTGGGTCAAGATTTAAAAGACTGAGGACAGCCACAATTAAACATTGAATAGTTTCTAGTAACGGACTCTGAGAAAGAGTAATGTACTACGCTTGTGCATAAATATTAATTGACATTGCAAAGCATTTTGGAGATTCTTTTGTAGACGAAAAATCTCACATTAAAACTTTAAAAGTTCTAAGATAAGGAGGAGGATGGAAGTTGGATACTTACTGCAAATGCGTATCCAGCCGAGCTGTCTGTAACTGCTGCACAAACTGCAAAAGATATTGAAAAGGTAATCGAAATTAAAATTGTATTATTGGTAAATTTAACACAAAAAATAAAATTTCGCACAAATCAAAATCCTTTTAATTTCGAACTATTAAAGATAATTAAAAGCAATAACAAATCATTCAGCAATTAATAAAAATACACTTAAATCCGCTCCTGATGAAAACATTAATGCATCATTTTCAATAATATTTTTTTAAGTATTTGCCCATGGTATCTTTAAGTATCATCTTAAAATTTTAGGGTCCTTTATTAAATACAAAACTCAATATTTTCTGCATTCTATTAAAAAAAGGCTAAGTTTTTATGAATAAGAATTTAAAATTTATTGTCCGTCACACAAAAACTAACACTATACAATTTTAGTACTTAATAAAGTCACGCGTCTTGAGATTGTTAAAAATTTAAGGGACGTTATGCAAGATGCGAGATTTAATAGGTGGCCCTTACGATAAAATGTATTATTTCTTTATCACCGTTTCGAAGAGTTATTTTGAGGAAATATACTCGTCGATTATAATTAATATAAGAGACATTTTCAGGGGTGGATTTCTAAACGGCTAAGTAAGCTGCAGACTAGAGCACCAAATTTTTGAGGAGACAATTTATTGATAACTTAAATATAACTGTGATGCTAATTGTTAACATTGCAGTTTTGTCCAAACAAAATGATTTTTCTAAAAAGGTATCCCTCTTGCATAAACCAAATGTATTAAGCGAAAGCTAACTTTAGAAAAGGTCGAATGAACATGCCCGGCATACTTTTAAATCTAATCCTGGCCATTTTAAACAATGTTTTACTTTCTATGGCTAAATGCCCATCAACACCAAGACAAGAAAGACCGTTAAGCTAAAGGTTCGAACGTCACTCATTCAGTCGAAAAAGTTATCCACATGAATGAATTGAATTTTTTTTCTAAATCAGCGAGTTTATCATGATAGATCAAACTGCTAAGGCTTTAGCGAGAGTCCTCGACTCTACGTTAAAGAAACATAATCAATATTAATATATGATGAGTACAGGGGGGAAAACTTCAGTGCAAAGGAATCTTACCGTATTCTGGTGTGCTTGGAGGACATTGGCGACAGGAAACCGGTTTCACTCTCGGTTATTCTTTCACGGTTCAAACGTGCGACTCGTGTTCACTGATCTCTGGCGTGAATCAGGGTTGCCGCGAGAGAAAAAATATAACCGGTTTCCTTACACCAGTTTAGGCGATGACTCGCTATTATTGCCAAAGAGGCCTGAAGTAGACAGATTCCTATGCAGTAAAGTTGTTTTTCCCATGTACTCTTCATATATAGGATTGATTTTGTCTCCAAAAAGCGCCGTTGATCGCGACGGACGCTACTATAACGATGTTTTGAGGAACGAGGCTTCAGGAAAGTGTACTCACCGAATGCGGCCGTGCCCAGGAAGATGTCAAACACCACGGTGATAATGCAGGTGAGCAGGGCGTACATCCGGTGCCGCTCCACATCGTCCGCCATCTGAAGGGACATCTCCTTCAGGGTGAGAGACACGCCCTCTGCAAAATTAAGATACGGTTATGTTGTTGTTACTACTAAACCTTCATGACTTAGCAACAGCTAGTTGTGGTCCATGAGTCCATTACACTGCTCAAAACAATTAGGGGAGCACTTTGTGTACTTTTTGTTAACCCTTTCAATTCCAACTTTTTATTTTTTTATTCTAAAATTTGAGAAGTAGATTCATTATGCATCCAGAATGAAATGGTAAAAATCAGGGAGAGCTAAAATTGTTTTAGAGTGAATTTTATGTTACCATGTTTTTCATATTTTCATTTAATTAAAACAAACATATAATTCTTCAAAAGACATGATTCTTCCATCTAGCGATACATGCGTGAGAGCTTAAATTAGTCAGAAAAAAATAGCAAGCTGATGATTCCAAATGGAATCATTGGGGGGAAAGGGTTTAAATCATGCGCTCCCCTAATTGTTTTGAGCAGTGTAGTAAACCCGTGCACCGCGTAGATAAGAACCAAGGCAAAACTGGTTTCTTCAGGACTCCAGTTTAGGCGATGACTCGCTACAGTCTCCAAGCAGAACTGATGCAGACAGATTCCTATGCAATGAAGGAGTTCTTTCCCTGGACTCTTCAAATAGGTACAGCTCTGATATGATGGCCAGTCTGTTATTAACCACCTTTTAGTAAGGAAATTATATGCAGATGCGATGCAGAAATACGGATCATGAAAACAAAACAAAGGCTCTAAATGAAGCCACAATTTCCATATTTGGGAACATGTTTAGTATAGGCTCCTGTCCCGAATTGGCGATTTCCGAACTCGGTAGGTATAGTAATGACATGTTAATTTTAATACCGCCAAAACTGGCCAATTAATGAACTACCGTAATATCATAGCGGTATACAAACAAAATATGCAGAATAGGACTTTTGCTTTCAAATATATCACTATTACTTCGATATTTTGATCAAAAGATCGGAAATACGCAAAATACGCAACAATAAATGTTTAAAATTTCTCCGTTAAGAGTGTTTATTGCAGTAATTTGCTTGATAACAATCCAGAAAAATTCAAACTTTCTTCAACTCTGCCGGAGGATTAAAGATAATAAGCAAGCACATAATTTATCTTTCTGGTGAATTTGCCATTTTGTTAGTCAAAGCCAGCCGATTCGCGTGCTTTTTAGTGGTATTTCGTTGGAGGGGGGAGGGGTCAATTGAAACAAGATTATTATTAAATGGAAGATTTTTTCATAGTTTTACAAAAAGAAACAAAGGTTAAAATTGAAATACTTACGCGTATCGGTCTTAAAACGGCCATCCATATATGAATACGAGTATGCATGTCCCATCTCTATGACCAAAAAAAGTTTCCTCGTTTAGACCACGCTCACGAAATAGGGCATAATAGTTAAATGGACTAGTTTTCCATTTGTAATTTTGAACCCTCGTAAAAAAAATAAACTATACTATAACGTTCTTTGTAATCACTGTTTCAATCTAAGCTGTAGTCTTATGGAATAATCAACGAAATAAATTGGCATTACACAAGCAAGAAGTAGAAAAATTTACTTTTTACCCAGGTGGCCAGCAATCGTTCCTTGAGCGCGTGATATCAACTTTACATTTCCATATTGCATAAGTTAACGAAAACCTAAGAAATGCCAGCTAGTGTTCCAGAACTTAAACTACCGTACCGTTCCGTTCTTAAACTACTTGATGTCGCATATGTATTTAATATTACAATTAAAATGCAAGTACAATTACTCCTTAAATAGTAACATTTAATATTATACCATTGTTGACATGGTATTTATCGGTAAATACCGGTTTTTACCGTGGTATTTACCGTCCTGGGAAGACTGATGTTTTTCTCAACTGGGAAATACTGATTATTGAAACAATGGTTATTTAATAAATTGTATTCAATAGGCTTAACTGAAATTTTAATTTTGTTTTAAAAATTATTGATCTCGGAAAATATTTTAATAATTTATTATGTGTATGCAGATGTGAACACTTAATATATAAAATAACAGAATGTGTTTATTATATTGCGATTGACGTAAAATTACGCAATATGCGGAAAGAGGATTAAAAGAAAAGCGGGTGTATACTTTATAAAAAATTTAATCAATTAAAAAGAATTTTAATAAATGTAAAAAAATATTCTTCTCAAAAATTCATTGTTTACAGTACTCTGCAATACTTAAATTGTGAAAAGAGAACTTTTAAATTTAAGGAAGTTCTTATTCTAGACTATTGCTAATATGCTAACCGAAAATACAGTGATAGAATTTCTAAATTGATATACTGGTAAAGTTAAAATCTTTAAGATTTCAGGTATCTCCCAGTTTTTTCCGCTGGGATGGGAAGTATTAGCTTTAGACGGGAAAAACCAACCATGCATTAAACCATTAACAATTCGTTCTCCTACAACCTCTTTGTTTCAGATAATGGATTGCATTTAAGAGATAGAAACAAAAACCATTTGCAAATTAAAAATTCTCGAGCACTCCTGCACCTAACTTAATGCTCTGTCTTAACTTTAACTCTTTTTACAGTGACATTTTAAACAGCTTTTTGCATAAGATAATGTCCGACGGAAAGTTTGGTGTAACAACCATCACAGAATTGTTTTCTATAAAATGCATTTAAAATTAGCAAGAGCAAATGCTAGTAATGCTTTTTTTCTTGTTTTCTCGGAACTAGTTTTCAGAAGTAGAAGTTTACGAACATTTTATGTAAAGTACTGTAAATAAATTCTTAGCCTTGCAAACACGTAGAATAATTTAAGATTTTTAATTTAAATGCCCACTCGAGATAAGTATGCAGTAAAAAAAAATACTTTACTATAAATGCACGAGTACGTAATGTACAAAAAGTAGTTGCAAGCTTGTTTCTTTTCAGATAACTTAAAATGTTAGTAAAACGTATATACTTTGAATGTTACTTTACTCATTTTACTTTAAATGAAAGCAGGTACAATAGAACAAATGTCAGCTTCCACGTTGTATTGACGTTGTAAAGTGAAAATTAATATATCCAACAGTATCGGACACTTGTATAACCCAAACCATAAATGCAAATGCTATAGACAAATGAAAAGCTTAGCGGAAGAACGTGCTAAGTGACAAAAAGGTGAAAACGAGAAAATGATTTAAAGTTTTTAGTTTACATTTAAATCCGTTAAAAACGGTACTTGCAAACGGTAAAAAATATACTTAACTAAGTTTGTAGAAAAGGGAAAACTTATCTTTAGATGATAAAATGATGTTCATCGACACAAAAATCTCATTTTTTCAAAAATGTCACTTACCACGTTCTTCCACTAAGCTCTTCAAATGCGATATGTTCAATTTATATATAGTAAGCATCATACTAAATTTTATTCTAAACTTAATTCGAAAAAACTACGAAATGTCGTCAGGGGTAATTTTAGGTATTTAATGTTTTAATGATAAGCAGGTTTTTAAGTTTTAATTGACACATTGGATGAAACCAAAATGAAACTAGGCTTAACTAACACCACTACTTTCATAATTACCACACAATAAACCAATACATTTAAAGGAAATTACACTAAAAGTGTAATTTAAATATTTTAAAAACCTTAACCGTTCTATGTCAGTTACTCTTTTCGCTAATATGATTTTGTCAGAAACCATATTATGACGTCCAGCCGAAATTGGAAACTCGTGTACCAATTTTCAAGTCTGCAGCTCTTTCAATTCGAACTGTAGAGTGGCTTCAGGCAGACAGTCTGCCAGACGGACTGACGTCCGAAAACCACTTTTAGAATCACCACCGTCTAAAACGTGTAGAAAACACAAAATCTCCGGATTTTCGAACCATCGCAATACTTTCATTACCCCATATTTCATGATAGGTAATTGAAAGCAATAGCTACATGCAGTTCAAATTAAGCCAGTTAATTATCAGTTAAAATTAAGCCATCGGCTTCATTTGGTACAAATTTAGATTGATTTTAAGAGAAAGTTAAAAACAGTCGAACCACGTTAACGCGAACTCGCTTAACAAGAAATTTGGCTTAAGGGGAAATGGGCGCGCTGGGCCGGGGGTCTCCAAAGCAAAGTGTATCCGTGTTAATCCTATGGAGAGAATATTTTCTCTGCCACATTTCTCCGGCTGTATTGAATATTTTTACAAGCGGATTTTTTATGTGATAAATGTAGCTGACTTACAGGTCCCAACAATCCCACTTTTTGAAATTGGTTCGAATATTTTTTTAATTTCCAATAAATAATTTTACACAAAATATTCGAAGCAATTTCAAAAAGTGGGAAGATAGACCTGTAAGTTAATTACATTTATTATTTAAAAAAAAAACGTTTGTAAAAATATTCAATACAGCCGGAGAAATGTGGCAGAGAATAGTTTTTTCGCCCGAGGCTTGAGTTTGGAGACCTGCGGTCCAGCGCGCCCATTCCCTCTTAATATGAACTGAAAGCAATTCCCCGGCTTATGAAGCTTTGAGATAATGCTAAAAAATCTCTTAACGCGTAATCGGTTAAGGCCGAATCCCGCTTAACCCGAACAAAACAATGATTTGACTTTTCTCAGTGAATCAAAGTTTCGAAAAACAAAACATTAAAAAAAATATGCGGAAAGTGAACTAGGTATGTAAAAATAGTCTACTTCTGAGAAAATCCTGAGATCTCCCATGATTCGTCGCTATTAATCCATTTGCTGTTCCTTAAAAATTTTCCTTCATTTTCTATAGTATGTACTACTCCAAATAAACCATTAATTGAATTACTAATTCTATACAGTATATTACATGGTAAAATTAGAATAATTTTTAGATGTATTTTTCAAAAACTATTCACTGGTTCAATATAAAAAAATATTCCTGACAGTTAACATGAAATTCGGTTAACACGAAATGTTTTGGTGTTCCCTTCGAGTTCGTGTTAACGGGGATCGACTGTATTTCAAATCCTATTAGCGATTACAAAAAAAAAATGCTGGTACGAACTCCGATTAATTTTTCAATATCAACGTTACTATTAACTTTTATTAGTAGTAAAAAGACATTAATAGGATTTAAAATTAACAAAATATAGATCAGTAAATTCTTCGCGTAACATTCTTTTTCATACTAACCCAGATAGCAAGAGATTTAAGTAATTTAACCCAAGTGACGATTACAAAATCTTATGTGACAAATAACTTAGCCACAAATTCCTTAATATTTGGAATTTTCTCGAAAACAAACACTTAGAGGTGTAAAATGTTGGGGAAATCAGATAAGTACGAAAGACAATACGTTGATAGCACATCACTTAATCTTTCAAAATAAGAACATTTAAAATATGTGGAATTGACTTTTTTTATAAATATACAATAACTTTATTTCCTTAGAAATAGTCAAATTAATTTTTGTAAATGAACATTTGAAAAATTTCTGTAAAATTAAATATTTTAATTTTAATATACGTTTTCTTTACATTAGAAACAGTATTCAAATCGAAGTTGATCATCAGCAGATTCAATCTACATTTTATTGAGATGTATACATTTAAAGAAAATATAATAGTATATATTTTTTAATATGAATTACACTGGTTAACCATTAAAAGTTTTTTTTTTTAATTTCAATGAAACTATCTCGTCTTTAACATTCTTAAAATCTTTCCTAACACATGCTTCGATACTTTAAAATAATTCAGATTGAAATCCTTTGAGGCAATTGAATTTTAAAACTAGTCTTGGAAAGCATTTTTTAAATCTACATTCGTAACTGATAAACAATATTTGTATGGCTGAAGATATGCAACGGCAGTTTGATAATGTGTTTATTTGGCCTACAACAAAAGTACACATTCAAAATAAATACTTCAGATTAAGTAAAAAAAAGTGCAAGATAACGTAAAAAAAACACGTGTAAGCGCATCGAACTTGTTTCCGTAGGTAACAAGCCATACCTGCGTACAAAAAATAAACAAATATGCTTTATACTTTAAAATATTGCATTATTTTCAACTACTTAATAACGGCTATTAATTGACAAATGAATATCACATCCTAACCAAAAAATACATAAATTTACTCAGAGTTAATTTGTATTTAAAGTTTTATTTAACTTTTCAGGGAAATTATCTTACAATCTATAGAGTTTTTTCGCATATTTATAATTAAATTTAAACAAAATTTATCTAAAATTTGGCTTATAAAGCCTACCAATATAGGCGAATTTTTTGTTTGGTAAAAATATCAGTACTACTTTTAGCTTATAAGCAAAGTATCTAAAATGTCTGGAGTCTTAGAAAAATATGGAATTGATATACTATGTTATTTTTCGTTAAGTTAACTATAATGTAAGCTTTTACTTTGAATGATACAATATTTTATTTCAATATAATAGTTTAATAAATTAGGTTGCGATAGATATAATAGAGCGAGACTTTTTTTAATATTTTCAAGAAGCATTAAGGTATATAAACTTAATAAATTTTATTTTTTAATCACTAAAATAAGAGTATGCTGATGCAATTTAATGTTTTGAAACTGTCCTGTGATTTAAAATGTTTACACTACAAGTCGCTTAACCCGTTAAGTACCTGACCACGCCCCATACCGATAACCTCAATCCAGTTTCATTTGGTTGTTTGATGTACGCCGCACTAGGGGTATGTCGTAACGGGTAACAATGGGTTGTCCTGACGTTCCAGAAACATTCAGGAAAGACTGCTGCTATTTTATTACCTACAAAATTGTTCTTAACGAAGTCCAAACTCTTCGTAAATTCTTATGCTTTTGACAAGAATGAGTAGAGATAATAGATAGAATTGGAGAGCTTAGAATGGAAGAACGTGCTAAGTCGTTGGTCAGAATCATAGAGCTAATGCTTTAGTTTTGAAATCCCAGTTGCTGCGTAGGTATTGGCCTTGCCATGTAAGCATTTTTTCACCAGGTATGAAAATCGTCATAGCTAAATAAGACAAATTTGAAAGAAAAATATTCTGTTATTTAATAATTGATAAATCTTAAAAATAGTGTCGCCATTTTCAAAATAGTTTAGGGCATTTTAAAATTTAAAGAAATTAAAGACGATACTTTTTTTTCAAATTTATTTTATTTTGTTAGGTTGATTCTCAAACCTGGTGGGGGGGGGGAATGATTACATGGCAAGGAAATACTTTCTCAGAATTTGGGATTTCAAACATATTGCATAAGTGTTACCAGTACAAATTATACACATAAAACTTGATCAAACATTTTTCCATATTAACTCGGGACAAAATCTTAAATGGCACTTTTGTCACACTGAAATTGAAGTCATGATCACCAAAACAGGCTACTATAAATTGGTCTTCAATTTTAAAAATCTTATACCACTACATTTTATCAATATAAGGACGAAGCTTGGGGTAGCCGTTAAGGAGTAAATGCAACGGCCCGTTTTGGGTAACAAATTAGGTAAAAATTTAGGCCCGTTTTAGGTAAAAATATCAGCTCTGCTTACAGTGTGTTATACAACTTTTATAAAACTTTGAACACGAGATACAAATAGACGTATAGAATAAATTATTTACAAAAAAGAAACTTTCATGCAGTTAAAATATATAAGCTTTTAATGTCAGAATCATCAAATTAATTATTTCTTCAAATAAATTTCTTTCAAAGTTAAACCATCAAAAAATAAATTTACTTACGCATATTTATTTTTTCAGGCGAAATATCACCAACTAAGAACAATAAAACTAAAGCCGGACGCGACTAACATAATCAAATTAAAACACCATAAAATCAAATGTTTTTTTTTTTAAAAATCAAGAATTCGTCATTATGTACAAGAATAAAACACCAACCTTTAATTGTCGAATGTGAGCAGTCATATTTATAACACACGCTTGGCCGCTTGGACATCATACCCGATGCCATTCTTTTTTTCAGAAAAAAATGTAAACACAGCATAGAGAATATCGAATAAATTCGATTCTTTTGACGATTTTCAGTATCCGAATGCTTGAGTTTTTAGACTAATTTGTCAAAAAATACGATGCATTGAAATGTATGTGTTACTACTGAAACCACTTGATGAGTTATGATAATCTATTAACAACAGTATTCCGTATTTATATGTCGATTTGGAAAGAACAAGATATTTGTGTTTTATTTGGTAACTAGTTATATGACATTCCGTTTTTTTTTTTCACAGAAAAAACTTCCGTATATCTAAAGGAAGTAAGAGCCTAGTAGATAAGACTTTGGCCTTCGGAACTTACGGCACTCAAAAAGAATACGGTCTTCGAGATTATTATCTTATAAATAGATTTTGTTATTAAAAAATTTCAAGAAAAATATTTTAAAATTGGAGCTGGTCAATACCTCTAAAGAGCAAGCCCATACACGGATTGCTGGGGCCCGGGTGCGGGTTCGATTCCTGTTTTCGCCCTAGGTGTACTTTCTCTCTCTGTGTCAGTACAATTTCTGTCTTACTTGACGAAGGTTTATAAGTGGGTCTCTGATCAAGCACACAAACCGGAAAATACATGTACCAAACTACCTACCTACCTACACTGATTGCTATACACTGATATTTAAAGGAATAGGGAGACCTAAAATGATGCCAAGCATCAAAGGACGACTGGAGCGACCACGTCTACAGTGACATCACACTTACGTCAAACGTTGTCTTAAACCCCACGAACAAACCACCCGGCAGCTAATTCGTCTAAAACAGAACGGTCCCGTCTACAGTGACGGCTCAGTTACGTCAAGCATTGTCTTCTTTCCCACAAACAAATACTATACGCTCCACCCCGTTCGAAACTTTTATTACTTCGCACCATTTTGCTTGATGTATTAACGTTGCACAAGGGGCCCGGGTGGCCTAGTGGGTAAGATCGCAAACTATTACGCTAACAGTCTACGCACTGCACCGGGTGCGGGTTTGATTCCCGCCTTCGCCCTGGGTGTAATTTCTCTCTCTGTGTCAGTATAAAATTCTGTTTGTGTCTGTCTTACTTGACGAAGGTTTATAAGCGGGTCTCTGATCCAGCACACAAGCCGGAAATACATGTACCAACCAACATTCTACAGAAATACCCATGGGTTAATGGAAACGGTCCTTGCAATATTGATCATCACTTGACGGGGCCTCTAAAAATCACCGGGGTGCCCGAGTACACTGCGATATACGTACTCGTTAAATCTGTGGAGTCGAAAGTCCCGACGGCGTTAGCGGATGTCGCTCGAAGTTCCGTTGGGTGCCCGCTCAGGTGTCGACCTCGTCACTTGACCAGGGTTGTAAATTACAAGGCGTAATTGGCTGTTTCAAAGCTCCTAAAAGGAGGCTAGAAACAGGCAGACGGAAACAATTACATTACATTACTTGACGGAGTTCTAAATCGCGAGGCCCGTTGTCAATAGCCCTCGTGTGGGATTATTCAAACAAATCAATTTACTATAAGTATTTTTGGACTAGATTTTGATTGCATAATCCTTTTATAGGAGGATTAGAGTCGAAACCTCGTTACAGTATGAGGAACTTGTAGGGTAGGGTTGGTACATATATATTCCGGCTTGTGTGCTTGATCAGAGACCCGCTTATAAACCTTCGTCAAGTAAGACAGACACAGAAAGAATTTTTACTGACACAGAGAGAGAAATTACACTCAGGGCTAAGGCGGGAATCGAACCTGCACCAGGTACAGTGCGCAGACTATTAGCGTAGGCAGCTATCTTAACCACTAGGCCACCCGGTCCCCTGAGGATCTTGTAGTTTATAAACCAACGCTTTACCAATCGAAATCTACGTCGTATTTTACCACACAATATTTGAGCATACAATGATTTGAGTAAATTGTAGTGAATTTGGTTTATTGCTTAGATAATTATATATGTCTCTTCCGACTACCATGTAAATGAAAATATCACATAGCTATGTAGCTGTAGTGTGACGTCAATTCAAACAACCTACTGGCTAACCCTCTGGATTTAACTCGGAAATAACTATTTTCTGGATTCTGAACGCCAAGGAAAACCTTAATGAACCTTTCTTCAAAAATCCATCAATTGGTTCAAATGACAAGGAAATTCAAAAGCAGTTAAAAATCCGGTATTGCCGGGTTGAATACGGAGAGTAACCGGATCTGGTAAAAGGTTGGAAAATATTTAGGTTAAATTAGGATGAATTGGTCGTCGCACTAGAGCTACACAAGGGCAATAGGTAACGGGCATCATAATTTAGAACCACAGTCGAGTAACTAGCTGACACCCAATACATATTTTTTAAGGGCGGCATCGTACGCGGCGTCAGGACTTTGAAGCATATTTAACGTGCACTCTTTCTAGCCGGGGTATTATTCGTCGGACTTTTTGGCGGACAGACCGTTTATAGGTCGGCAGACATTTCGGCAAAGCTCGGGCCCGGAACCTGGGACCTTTCACATGCAAGGCGAACGCCAACCGATTAGGCTCCCCATCACTAAAACATATTTAGAAAAATTTGCCGATTTTCAAAAGATTAGTTATATAATAAACACACCGTTGTTTCTTTAACATCCCCTTGCAATCAGGTTCCTCGATTTGTTTTCGTTCTGTTTTTCACTCTCAATCAACCTTTGAAACGCGCGACTTGTTTGCGCGCACGAACATTCTGGTTCGTCATTTTTCGAGAGAAAGTCTTCGATTGTCGCCTTTAGGGGAAAACTCACGTTTAGCAACAAATGTTTCTCTTTTTCAATCGCCAATGATTCTATTTTTTTCCCTCTTTCTTTGATATGATGTCACAGTCTGAAGTCCACTCGTCTTCTTTGAAAATTAATAGATAATGTGGGAAATGGTGATAGTTTAGGGGCCGTCTCACAATTGAAGAGCTCAGTGGAAGACCGTGCATCAATTGGTTTCCCTTTTCCGATCGCCAATGATTTTAATTTTTTTCCTTTTTTCTCTGATATGATGTCATAGTCGGAAGTCCACTCGTCTTCTTTGAAAATGAATAGATAATGTGGGAAATGGTGATAGTTTAGAGGCCGTCTCACAATTGAAGAGCTCAGTGGAAGAACGTGCATCAATTGGTTTCCCTTTTCCGATCGCCAATGATTCTATTTTTCCCTCCTTTTTTTTTATATGATGTCAAAGTCTGAAGTCCACTCGTCTTCTTTGAAAATGATAATGTGGGAAATGGTGATAGTTTAGGGGCCGTCTCGCAATTGAAGAGCTCAGTGGAAGAACGTGCATCAATTGGTTTTCCTTTTCCGATCGCCAATGATTCTATTTTTTCCCTCCTTTTTTTGATATGATGTCATAGTCTGAAGTCCACTCGTCTTCTTTGAAAATGAATAGATAATGTGGGAAACGGTGATAGTTTTTTTTTAGGGGCCGTTTCACAAGTGAAGATCTTAGTGGAAGAACGTTCCATGTGACAAAGATCTGAAAGCGAGAAAATAAGCTTTGAAGTTTTTAGTTTGCAGGTAGATCCGTTGCAAGCGGTAAATAATATAGGGTGACTCGGGGTAATTATAGGACACGGAAAATCGGGGTAATTAATGGACAGGGCCCAACAATCATAATGCATGATAATTTGTTGCGTCTAACAAACCATAATTTGACCGGGAATCTATGTTATGCCCGGGAAAATGTCCGTAGTTGAAAATTGCCCGGGATTTCAAAAGATTGTTGAAATTTTATATTTTTTACGTATTTTAAATTCTTTTGGACAAAACTTTTTTTAAAAATCCAAACATCCTTTCATTCGCCTCGTTTATTAATACATCAAATTATTCTTTAATTCCCCCTCCCCCGACCTTCTATCCTTTAATTGTTCAATTAGCTTATATTAACACTTGAACTAATGGCCCTTGAAAATGAATGGATATATCAAGAGGCAATAGACAGAACAATAAGGTAATGGTTTAAGCCCACTTGAATCATTGAAGCAGTTATTCTTTAACCTTTTATACCCCGAATTAAATTTTAAGTTAAATTATTTGTCTTTGAACATTTTAATGATAGCTATTGCAATTAATTAGAACATAAAAGTAAGTTATACTGATTAACAATGGCATTTTGTTAAATGAATTTATTCTACCTTTTTAATCTTTAATGTGTTGAAACATACTGCATGAATAAAAGTCCACTGCCATCTATTTTCCCTCAAACAAACAATTAAAAGTAAAACAACGGTCTTTTAAATGGTACTCATAAGTACCGTCAGTCCATCACGAGTTGGCGCAGGAAACTAAAGTAAAAGTTTAAAGAAAAATTTATTTTACCTTTATAGACTTTAATGTGTTAAAACTGAGTTTGCCAATCAAAAATCGTTTTCTCCAAATAGAACAATGAAAAGTGAAACAGCGGCTTTTTTGTGGTACTTATAAGTACCGGCAGTACATAAAGGGTTAAAAGAGGTTTGATGAGAATATGAAGAATATGAGAAAGGGCCATCTCTAAACTTCTCTTTTTACAGCTCATTGTTTAGACTTTTTTACGAGGTTTCGATTATTTGCCACATGCATATTAATCTAATAAATTATAAATATTTCAAAAAAATCGTATTTTATTCGCTCAAGGCAAGATTCAAATTCGAAAAACTTCTAAATGTTTTTCAGAGTAAACATTGAATATTTGTAAACCGGATATTCGACCTATAGAGATAGTAAAACCGTGAGCCATCGCATTCCGATTAACTATCTATATGATTCAACCGTATATATGAAATCAAATCATCCATTTAATAAAAATCTTATCTAATAAGGTTCCATAATAATAAGACAAGAAGTTAGTTGCCTTGGCATGCTTTTTAAAACATAAAACTATCAAAGAATAAGTTTATTTTTATTTGTTTTTAATTTATTAATTGTATTTGATATACTTTGGGTTTTAAACACTCACAATTTTAATTATTCAAATGAGGTTTTACCCACGTATAAAGATTTTAATTATCCTTAAGACACGAAGGTAACTAATTCGTGTACCGAATTTGAAGTCCGCAGATTTTTTTAAATTATAGCTATAAAGGGGTTTCAGACAGACAGACGGACCAACGTTCAATAGCCATCTTTTTAGCATCAGTTTGGTGAACAAAGAACGAATCTGGTGAACAAAATTGGTCATCGCTACAAAACTTTCGTTCCTCACCTCGACATTTTTTAACGATGATCAATCGAACAGTGAATCCCTCTGAGTGGGATTATGGAATATATTATTGTTATACAATTGAAGAGTACAGGGGAAAAACAACTTCATTGCATATGAATCGGTCTGCATCAGGATTCTTTGGGAACAATAGCGGGTCATCGCCTAAACTGGTATAAGGAAACCGGTTACTAACTTTGTTTTTCTCTCGCGGCAACCCTGATTCACGTCCCTCCAAAACGTTTAAAAAACACAAAATATCCATTTCGGCTTTTCAACCGCACTACTTTCATTCCCCTACATTTCATATTAGGAAATTGAGAGTAAAACGATAAAAAACGGGAATTATCGAATTTCCGGGATAGGACTTTGGAAATTCTGGTAAACATAAGAGTTAGGGTTAATTAAATATCGTCGCACTAGAGCTACACTAGGCACACTAGGGCTACACTAGGGCAAAAGACGACCGGCTTCATAATTTAGAACCACAGTCAAATGACGAGCCGACACCTGAGTAGACATTTAACACTTTCGATACGCAGGATTTTTGTTTCCGCGTAATATGCGATGGGAATATCATTATCGAATCCTTAGTTTTACGGCCGCCTGAGCCGTTTTAGAAGTGAAAGGGTTAACGCAACTTTTAAGGGCAACATCGTACAGAGCATCAGGTCTTTGAAGCACATTTAATGTGCACTCCCTCAACATGGGGTATTATTCGCCGAACTTTTCGGCTGCATAGACCGTTTATAGGTCGGCAGTTATTTTGGCAATGCCGGGACCCTAACGCGAGATCTTTCGCAGGCAAGACAATTGCCTTACCGGCTGGGCTCCCCAGCCCCAACCATAAAAATAACCTAAAACGCATTAGATAAAACTAACCTTCCCCTTGAAACAAAATCAGAATAGGCAAATTATCCTACTTAAATTTAATTTTTGAAACTTCCCCATAACTATGTAACAAAAGATGGTATCTCATCCCTTATCCATCCACGAAGTCCCGTTTAGAATGAAGCCGTGATTAATTATAACGGAAATCCATGGATACGGCTTTCTTCGTGCTCAGGAAGGTGTGTGTGATAAGAGTTTTGCTCAACTATTCTTATTCAACTATTATTTTTTTTTCTATCTTTATTATCTTATTTGCATCTAAGCGTATTTGTCTTTAGTTATTGGATACTGGTTTCCTTTTGTTTGCCGGTGGCTGTTTGTTGGACAATGAATTTAGGGGAGGGGGGGGGGGGAATAATGCTTTTGCCATGGGTTATAACTTTTTTTAAAAAATTTAGAAAAGAGGGTTTAGTTGGTTGGTTCAATTATCGTTACGTTAATATTGTGAGTTTGAAGGCGGGGAGGGGTGCGGTTGCAAAATAATTATAATTAGCATTAAATAATTATGATTTTAAAATTTGTTGACAGTTATTTTCGTTATGATGAAAATAAACAATAATATCACATTTTTAGGTAGTAGATTGGCTATATAATTCATTTGCGCGACAAATTATTTACTATTTGAAACTGTCAGAAACTCTTACAATCGGTTAATTTTGCTTTATATATTTTTAAATGTGTCCAGCACGAGAGTAAATTGTGTGCTGTTTTATTAGATGGTAGTTTAATGCTCGTTAATAATAGGTAAGTTGTTTTCATACAGCCAAATAGTTACTTGATGGATAAATATATAAACTAGACATAAAAATTTAAATCAGCAGTTATTACAATTGACTTGTTTCATGTCAGGACGTAGTTCTCTCCAGCTTACATTCCCTCTTCGATTGGTGCTCTGTCCCCAGGTGACAGTAATTCACCAATCAAGATCCGAGAAAGAATTTTAATTTTTAGCATTTTTGTTGCCACTCAATACCAGAAACTTGCCAGAATCAATAAAAAAATTAAATTATTTAGCCTTAACTACCATGAGCATTGACCATAATATCCATTTACGCAAAACTTTCATTACAATAAAACCAAACAACAATGAAATATAGCAAGCAAAAAGTAAAACTTGTCATATATATAACGACTACTTTTTTTTTCCTCCAACGGGGTCTGTTTTTTTACTGGCGATTAAGCCTTTTGCAGACTCGACAAATTCCCCAGAACTGACAGCAATTTTTTGTGGCACCATCTAGGCGACTCTCTCTACCAATTTTGATGCTCAGACTACAATGAATCTGAACTCTCTGTGGATGTTAAGCTATGCCGAGATTTAATTTTGCCAAGAGAACCCAAGCCAAACGGGGGCTCAAGGGATCTTCTACATGCCACATAGTCATATGAGATGCGTGATCATGATTTTCCCATCCAGAAAATTCAGCCCTGGGACTCGAATTCTCAAACTCGGGCTTATGAGGCGATCACGTAATACCTCTCAGCCACTGAGCCTCTATATCGATTACTTAATTTCAGTAATGCAGTAAAAACTGATTCAACTAGTAACACCGATTTCACTACTTGCAACAATCAAATTTAATCTCACGTTTCTCTACATACTCTGAGAAGATAGTTTCGGTTATCCAAAGAATTGTTTGTTTGATTGCTAAATCAAAGCGTGCGTCATTCGCGACGTAATTAAAAGTCTAAGAAATCTTTGTTGCAACGAGTGCAAGTCAACTGTATGTTGTTTGTGAAGTGAAATACATTTGACGGTAAACAGAATAACAGTGAATTCATATCTAAGAAATTTATTTAGAAACATTCTTTACAGGGAAATATTGGCAACGAAAATTGAATGGGGTATAAACTGTATCTTCATTTTTTTTAAACTACTCTGTTAATAATTTCGTTAATGGTTTCACTTTAAAAAAATGGTTCTTAGTAGCTGCAACGGCTGTGTGGTGAAACGTTTAACCACATATTTAAAATTTGTTTGAACCACTTTTCAAGTTTTGGTTTCAGACATTTGAAAAATGGTTTAACCTAAAACCGAAAAAATAGTAAAACGCTTCACTTACAGCCGTTGCAGCTACTAGGAAAAAAAATTATCAAACCAAATACGAAATTTTTAATATGATGCTGGGGAAACAAATAAAGCATTATTTTAAAATATCCTATACTAAGAAAATCATTTAATATCATAAATACCATTTTGAAAGGGAATCGGAGCGGTAGTCGGGTCTTCAAACTGAAATCTTCTCTCTGTGCTCATTAACCGACGCACAGTTGGGTATTTCACCCGATTTCTTGGTCAAAAATATTTTTGAAATTAATCGAATTTGTATTAAAATAGCTTTTTTTTACTTTCAACTTAATGTTTTATTAATAAATGAACTTATTAAGATTCATATTAAGATATAGGTGTTATTTTGGGCAGGGCCGTCACGTGGTTAAGGAGTCTGTGAAAATTCTTAAAAATCTCTCGATGAAATTTTTTAAATAAAATTTTGCAATGTATTAAATTTAACACTAATATTATTTTGGGTATACCTTTTGTGTGGAATTTATACAGGGCCGTCTCGTAGTGTCGAAAGACGACCAGGGCGGTCGCCCCTGCTGACATGAACAGGGTGACTGGAGAAGGGCTTTCAAATATCCCCACAAAATGTATTATGGGGAATGGGCGCGCTGGACCGTGGGTCTCCAAACTCAAGTGCCTCAGTGTTAATCCAATGGCGAAAAAACTATTTTCTCTGCCACATTTATCCGGCTGTATTGCATATTTTTACAAACGGTGTTTTTTTTAAATAATAAATGTAGATAACTCTTACAGTTCTCTATCTTCCCACTTTTTGAAATTGCTTCGAATATTTTGTGTAAAATTATTTATTGAAAATTTAAAAAAATATTCGAACCAATTTCAAAAATTGGGAAGGTCGGGACCTGTAAGTCAGCTACATTTATCACATAAAAAAATCCTCTTGTAAAAATATTCAATACAGCCGGAGAAATGTGGCAGAGAAAATATTTTTTTCGCCATTGGATTAACACTGATGCACTTTGCTTTGGAGACCCCCGGTTCCCTGCGCGCCCATTCCCCCTTAACAAAATATCATGTAATCAAAATTGAGATATTTTTAGATTCCTTGGTGTCAATTATGCAAGGCCGTTATGCCGTAAACATGACCAGTAGGCAAATTTAGTAAAAAAAAACTTAATTTTTGCAGTAGGTTGTTCTAAGTTGGTGTTGATTTACGCATTATTTGGGAAACTTAGTGTTAAAAATATGTTTTCAATGCATTAGTTTTATTTAAAAACTAGTTTTCTCCAACTACGGCATTTTTTTTTATTATTCATGACATGGCTGACATGGTTGGTAAGGTATTTTTATTTATTTATTTTTAGCAACAAGAGAGAATTAAGAAAACAGACTCTTAAAGTTATAATTTGCATTCTCTAAAATCACGGGTTCATGTGTCATCAAAGTTGTCTCAGACCGGAAGCCCTTTTAGTCAAAATTAATTAGTAAACATTAAAAAAAAACTCTGAAGTGCAAGAAAAAAGCACATTAATTTTAGGTATAAGGATAAGTACTAGTGTTTTTAGGATAAGTACTAGTGTATTCAGAAAATATCTTCGACTTTGTGCAAGAAACAGGAGAGTGAAGAAAACAACTTAATTATTGGCGCAAATAGTTTATTTGGTGAAAATTGTTCAGCAAATAAACTATTTGCGCAAAAAATTTCGTTGTTTTCTTCACTCTCATGAGTACTATAGTATTTCTCCAAATAGCGAAACCTTATCTAAAATCCCTTAGATTCTTTTGCCTCTTGCTTGTGGTGTGTAGTTACGCGTGAGAAGAATGTGTGTTCGATTAGTAGAAGACCTCAAAAGATTAATAGACAATTTACGCAAATAAGCTCACGTAGAAAATTTATCATCTTTAGACAAATAGCTATTACCGCGATAAGTCAAAATTGATATAAAGTTATTTCTTGGAGGGGCCCGGGTGCAAATTTACATGTTTCGCTGACAGAAGAAGAGACCTACCTTCTTCAGAATGGTAGACAACTCAGACTGATACTGAACACGATAAAACAAAGTTGACGACTCGAAGTTGTGAAACATGGTACCCGGAAAAGGGTGTAGAGGGGAGGGGGTTGAGAGAGAGAATTCGAGGGTTTTTTCGTATTCAGTCGGAATTGTGACGTGCCATTCTTTTTTTTTTTTAAGCTTTTATTGGCGGCTAAGAATATTGCAGACTCTGCATATTCTCTAGAACTGAGAGCCATTTTTTTGTCCATCCATTACTAGAAAGTCCTTTTGTGTTTTCCCATTGAAACATGTAAATTTCTACTGAATATAAACTATTTGCCCTAATAATCTACGTTGTTTTCTTCACGAATCTTCCTCGTCCTTCATATACGTTATGACTATTCTCATGGTTCATGAATGTTTAATTAAACGCATTAACCTCTTTATTAATGCCTTACAGTCAACAACCGAACCGCAATCCACTCTACCTGCTGTCAAGGACACAGCTGAGTTTTACTTACTTAACATCTTATCTTGTGTTTGTCTTCGATCAAAATCAATGCAATCGGAAAAAAGATGTTTTTATTAGGAAGATGAAAATTTTAAGCTGGTTATTTTGAGACCCACGGCGCCGTATGTTGACGAAAATACATTGAAGAAAATATTATGAAAGAATTATTATATAGTGTTGTTATTATTGTTATGTAATTTCTTCAGGATGTGGCAAATGGGGATGCGAAAAAAAGAGACCATTCTGTTCATTTTCACCTGCTCATTAACGCGAAATTTACAAGATATTGTTAATTTTCTCATCGTTAAATTAATTTTGATATTTTGAGTCAATTATTATCATATTTAACTTAGTTATTAAGTTGAGAATCAATCATTTAAAAAGTTATTTAAATTGGTGATCATTAATATTCATCACAATATCCGTGTTCATTTAAATCAGTAATTACACTGATGATTAGTTTATTTGATTCATTAAAAACATCTCTCCAAAATATATTTGGTTTTCTAACTGTCTTAAACTCTTTTAATTAAAACAATAATTGATTATATTTAAAACACAATTGATTTACGATAATTAATTTTATTTTTATAACAACGTGCAAAAAAGTTCAATTTTTTATATCATATTCATTCATAAATCGTTGCGAAAATGACTCTTTACGTGCTTACGTCACAGACATTGCCGAAAGTAGTATTTTCGGCACTAGTGCGGTAAAGTAAATAAGAGTATCTGATTGGTAGAAAAACAAAATGATGTCATGAATATCTCCATGGAAACTAAATGATGTCATGAAACTCACTTATTTCTATTGGTTCATTACTTTGGCATTTTCTAATATCTCCATGGAAACTACAAGTACTACAAAAATTATTGAAGGAAATTAAATAATACAAAGTAAGAACACAAATTTCACGCCAAACAATACTTTTATTTAACATGCATATTTATAGTAACATTTAATCCGTGTAGTTATTAATATTGACATTTGAAGGCAGTCCGGGAAGCATTCCTTCTAAGGAAACCTGAACATTATTTTGATTTTCATAACTAATCGATGCAGTAGAAGAGTCTCCTTTGTTAAGTAAATTCGTTAATTCTATAAATAAGGGTAAATTTGTTAATTAATATCGCCATGGAAACTGAATGATGTCATGAAAATCACTCATTGGTAGAAATACTTTTTTGCACGCTATTATAAAAAATATTGTAAGCAAGTACGTGCCAAATAACACTTTATTAAGCTCTTTCTCTCTCGACCTACGGTCTCGTGAAATAAAAGTCACTCGCTTAATAAAGTATTATTTTCGGCACTAGTTGCTTAAATAACTATTAAAATAACGAAATCTTTTCGAACATAATTGGCACCTATAATTGCAATAGACTCTGTTTATAACAAATATTAAGTCGATTGATTAAAATCTTGTAAAAAAATGGATTAAAATGTTATCCGATTAAGTATTAGAAATTTATAATTGTGGAAAAGCTTTAATCAAACCACTTAAATTTTAGATTCGAATAAAACAAAAACAAACATTTTTTAAAGTTAGACTTCCAAACAAATGATTCAAAACTCCAATTAAAACAATTATAATTTCAGTCTTACTGTAATAACCAGGAATTAAAAAAAAAAGTTTTGTACAATAGAAACGGCCAATAACTGATTTTCAAATATACCACTTTTTCAAAATGAATGTTTGACTAAAACTGTCAACAGACCAACGTTAAATGAATATTTGAATAAATAAATTAGAATTGTGACGTGCGGTGATAGAAATTATGACGTCATGAATATAATTTTTTTTTTTGTTACTTTACCTAGAGACTTAAGGTTTGTAAGTGGTTTGGAGGGTTAGGCGTTTTGTTTGGATTGTCGTCTCACTGGAGCTTGGAGGGCTTTAAGAGACGGGCGTGTCATAATTTTGAACCGCATAATTTTTATAACTTAGTATCACAGTCAAGTGACGAGCCGACACCTGAGTAGACACCCAACGCATATTTAAAGGTAGCCTTGCACGCGGAGTCAGGACTTTGATTTTTGAAGCATATTTAACATGCACGCCCTATAGGGGTATTATTAGTCGGACATTTTTAGGGCTGCACGAGCCGTCTATGGGTCAGTAGTTGTTTTGACGATGCCTGGACAAGAACCTGGGACCTCTCGCATGCAAGGCGAGCGCCTTAACCGACTTGGCTCCCCCAGTGACATAAATAGAATGAACTGCTTATTCAATATTAAAGCAGCTTCCAAAAACGTCCTCAACATGAAAATCGTCAAGAGGAGAAAGGTTGCTACACATGGCAACTTATCGCAACCGTTTTGTTAGAACTATGCCAATTGTCGCCAGACTTGAATATTAGATAAAAGTTGGCTGGCAAGTCGAAATGGTGACTCACATATGTTCCCTAGTCACGTGGGTTTCCAGCAACCACCTGGCAGCCACTTTGCGGGGTGTTTTTTGCTGACGATTTTTTCCCCATAGTTCTTAGTTTAGTTTAGTTTGAATTATCGTCGCACTAGAGCTACACGAGGGCTATTGGCGACGGGCATCGTATTTTAGAACCACAGTCAAGTGACGAGCCGACACCTGAGTTGGCACCCAACGCAACCGTTAAGGGCGACAACGTACGCAGCGTTGGGACTTAAGAGCGTATTTTAACGTGCACTCCCTCTACACGGGGTATTATTCGTCGGACATTTTTGGCTGCACGGGCCGTTTATAGGTCGGCAGTTATTTTGGCGATGCCCGGACCCGAACCTGGGACCTTTCGCATGCTAGGCGAGCGCCTAACCGACTGGGCTCCCCAGCCCCAAATAGTTCTTATTTTTCTCTTCTGGCTTTTATCATAAATATTTGATTTAATTCGTTCAATTTCAAAATTCTTTCTTTTTATTTTTAATATCCTTTCGAATTGAAAAAAAAAAAGAAAGTAGGTTTAAAAGAATTTTAAAAATCCGACGGTTCTAATATAAGTCGAAATAGGTAATTATTTTTTTAATCGGACCATCAGAACCAAAGTTAGAGGGGCGGATGAAAATATCCTCCATGTCAATAACCAACTTTATATTACAACAAAAAACCTACTTATTATTTTTTTTTGAAGAATTTTTAATATAAAGTCAACGTAATGGAAATATTTCTTCTGATGTCACGCTTTCAATACTGCGACCTCATTGGTTGGTTTGTTTTTTCTGACAAAATGTTGAAACAATCTCATTGATGTTTTATAATGTCACGTTCTCCGAACTGCGATTTCATTGGCTGTTTTGTTTTTTTGACAAAGTGTTGAAACAAGCCCATTCAATTTTTCAAGTAATCTCAAATAGACTTACAAAAGCAAAGACAAAATCTGATATTTATGGGGGAAAAAACATGGTTTATAAAAAACATATATCTCTATATTAAAAAAAGTAAACTCTTTTAAAGTGTCAGCAGCCATAACATGATGAAATATTGATGTTACAAGTCCAAATGTTTTTGAAAAGGTGTGTCTCCCTCATGACTCGATGCCTTTTTTTGTTGTTTTTCAAATTTCCAATTAGTTTTTTAATTAAAAATAAAAATTACTTTCTCTCTATGTTAAAGTATAGGCTTTTAAAGTGTCAGCAGCCATAACATGATGAAATATTGATGTTACGAGTCCAAACTTTTTTGAAAAGGTGTGTCTCCCTTATGCCTTGATGCCTTTTTTTTCAAATTTCCAATTAATTGTTTAATTAAAAATAAATATTACTTTCTCTCTATGTTAAAGTATAGGCTTTTAAAGTGTCAGCAGCCATAACATGAGGAAATATTGATGTTACAAGTCCAAATTTTTTTGGAAAGGTGTGTCTCCCTTATGCCTCGATGGCTTTTTTTTTTGTTTTTCAAATTTCCAATTAGTTTTTTAATTAAAAATTATAATAAGTTTGACGAAATCGAAATCGTGGTCCCTTTTTACATAACTCCCAGGTAGAAAAGATCAGAAATGCGTGATTTTGTTACGTTCTTTTTAAAGAACAGTTGCTCTCTGCTCTGTTCTTTTAAAAAGAACAGTTCTTTAACCTGTTCTTTTTACAAAAGTTACTTTACACGTGGAAGAATTCAGTAAACAAACATTTTATAACAAAATTACTTTATTATGTTAATTCTGCTAAAGTGGAATCACACAAAATTTCCCTTTTTTTTAACATAAGATTTTTTAACATAAGTTTTTTTTTTCAGAACTGATAAAAATATCACTTTGTTAGGTCTTTCTCGGTAATGTATGCGGTTTTTTTTTTGCTACAATTTTATCATTTTGTTGTTGGTCGCTATCGGGTTGCCATCGAGGCTTACTGGCGCATCAGATTTGGCGCGTTTATCTATTTTGTTGTTAATTTGGCGCACCGGGCATACGGCTTTCTTTTTGTTTTTTTGCGGGTTTTTTGGGAATTTTTATTATTTGTTCGTATTCGGTTTTTGCTGTGTCGGCCTGTATTATTGGCGAGCGATAGCGAGCGGAGAGGAAGAATCCAAGAATGCAAGCTTGCGAGCCAGTGAGATTGCGCCTCAATCCAAGGTGCGAACTTGCGGCTGAATATAATTATATTACCAAGGCTCGACGTAATTTTGTCATAGATACAGACCTGGATTGCAAAATATGCATAGGCCTGTGCAAAGTTGGGTTGGAAAAATTACATTCACCAGCGAGCCAGCCGCGAAGCGGCCAATGGGAATCCGTAGGTTGGCGAACGATAGCGAGCAGGGGGCGAAGCCCCTTTCGGCCGCGAAGCGTCCAATGGAATTGCGCAGCAATTCCGGGGTTTGGTGAGCAATAGCAAGCAGGGGGCGGAGCCCCCTAGTATTATAAAGAAAAACTTGAAGCATATCGAATATGCATTGAGCAAGCAGATGTACGGCAAAATAACTATACAAAAAGAATTCTTCGTCCGAACAGCTGCGATAAGTTGCCAAACAAAGCAACTCTTTTTTCGTCGAAATAGCGATTCATCTTTGTTCCTTTCCCAACTTCTTTTTTATACCACTAGATTGTCGGCCTCATATGTTCAAGTCGTTGTTGAAAAACTCGCCAAATGTTCGCAATCACGTGACTTGTGTCAAAACTGCTCCGAGTCACGTGACCATGTGGGGATCGCTTTAAGGTTTGCTAATGGCAATGGATTATAACTGGCCTATAAGCGCGCCTTGAGGGAAGCAATAAACTAGCTTACACATTCAACCAACTAATGATTTGTTTTTGTCGAACTGCAGAGCCGGCGGCGCAACGGTTAGGGAACTAGACTTTGGAGCCTCTGGGTTCGGGTTCGAATCCCGGTAAGAAATGGATGTTTGTGTTTGTCGAGTATATGCGGAGTACGTGCTCGTTAAATCTGTTGTGTCCGAAAGTCCTGTGGGCGGTCATTGCGCAGTTTCCCACGGGTACAGGTCCCTGGAGACTATTTCCCTCCCCTTCAGGGACATGTCTAAATTGTGGAGGTGGCGATAGATGGCAGCATCTGTCTTATTTGTGTGTGTATGTCGTGTCCGTCCTTCTTGGCGATGGTTTATAAGCGGGTCTTTGTGACCAAGCACACAAGCCTGAAAATATATGTCTACCGTGAATGGAAAACTTTTGTAGATTCTGTTATCGAAAAAGGACGTAGTGTTTTAGATACCAAGAAGATTAATGGTTACACATAGCTGAGTTGTGCTACCCAATATGGCGATAAAGAAATTGTGGACTATCTGATGCAGAATGGTGCCAATTGCAATGCTTCTAATTTTGATGAAAGTATACCACTGCATGTTGCTGCTAAACACACACATAAAGATCTTTTGGAGCTATTTGCCATTTCATCGGTGTATGGATAGTCGGGATAAAAAGGGCCGCACTGCCTTGCATTATGTAACTGACGTATTTCACAAAGACACTGAAAATCCTTCTTCCTGGTTGAAAAGTTATTGCCATAAAAATCTAATGCCTGCATCTTGTTATAATGAAGATGAACACATGGAACTTGCGACTTTACTTTTGCGTCACGGTGCTGACATCGATGCCAAATATAGTGGTGGAAATGTGCCCCTTCTTCTTACTGAAAAGCATGCTTGCCCAGGGGTCGTAGCGATGCTCATCACGCGAGGTGCAAATGTCAAATACTGTGAAGATAACAAGTGGATAATGCTGCATCATGCTTCTTCCCGTGGGTGGCTGAGAGTTGTGAAGTTGCTTGTGGAACGAAAAGTTGAACTTGATGCTGAGACCGTCAGAGGAGATACGGCATTGCTCTTAGCTGTTAGGAATTCTATTGTAGAAATTGCTGAGCTTCTTATTAAATCTAAGCTAACGTCGGACGGAGCTAACGTCAACGGCCGTGGGTTTCTGAAAACGACAGTGTTACATTAGCTTCTCAAAAAAGATGGCTAAACGTTGAGAAGTTACTTGTGGAATATAAGGCTGATATTAACGTAAGCACCTGCAGTGGTACAGTGTACTGTAATGCTGGCTGTCAAACATAGGCATAAGGATATCTTTGATTTTCTTGTTAAGCATGGAGCTGATTTGGTAGGTACCTGTGAAAGTAGCACAATTTTACACTTTGCATGTTGTACAGGATGGTCAGACGTCGTTCAGTTCTTTGTGGATACAGGACACGATATCAATGCTCAAACATCAAAAGGTGAAACCCCTTTATTAATAGCTGCTAGGCATTGTAGCAAAGAAATAGTCGACATTCTTATAAAGTCTGGAGCGAATCTTCATATCTGCAATCCAAATTCGATTTTACTGGTGAATTATGTATGCGAGAATGTCTGGGTTGATGTTTTCCAAAATCTTGTGGATGCAGGGTTGGACATAAACACCACATATCCCGATGGCAGAACACTCCTGATGAATCTTGCTGCCGGTTGTAAAGGTTTAAAAATATTTGATTACCTTCTAGAAGCTGGGGCTGACATAGAAGTTAAAAAGTCCTTTGAATCTAACCGTTTTTATGTTCCCAATTTGGTAAATGATGCGTCGAATGAGGATTTCACAGTTCTGCATTACGCTTCTTATTTGGGACGTTTGGAGATGGTTTTGTCACTTATAAGTAAGGGTGCGGATGTACATGTTTCAACTTCTACCGGTAAAACTCCTTTATACACTGCGATGCAAAAGTTTAGACAATGACGTTTTTTAGCTGTAAAATTTAGAATTGTGATAGTAGAATTACAAAACACCCCTAAACATATTAAATAAATATTTTGAAATGATATAATTGAAACATAATTGTTTGATTTGCTATAACAATTTTTTTTTCATAAAATAAAAATTTGTACGATGCAAAAGTTTAGACACAAATGCGAGTATATGCAAATTTAAAGTAGATAATCGCCTATTTTCGCATATTCATTGATGAATTGAATTTGATAAATTGAAAAAACACGATATCCGGTGAACTAAACAGATTTAATAACGATATTGGTTCAATTTTACACCAAAAAGACAATATAGCCACTTTAAATATTTATTCAAATCATATTTGCTTCAAATGTACAATTAACATCTCTAAATCGAACATAATACCTACCAGTCCACCACCTTAAAGTTTTGGCACGAATTCGTGGATTTAGAGACATACATTGACCGATTTTCATGATGAAAAGTGCAGTCTTTCCCGTATAAAATCACAAAATAGCGGCATATTATTCTTTTTTGCACTCTAGTACAATGCAGAGATAGTCACCTCTTCAAAAACGACAAAAAAGTCGTTCATTTTAACGTAAATTCACTCCACACCATTACGAAAGTTCCTTTATACGAAATTCATTACGAAAGAACCCTAGCATAAAGAAGGAACTTTCGTAATGGTGTGGAGTGAATTTACGTTAAAATGAACGACTTTTTTTGTCGTTTTTGAAGAGGTGACTATCTCTGCATTGTACAGCTGGGGAAAAAAAAACGATCCACCCTTCGTTTTTCGGCTGCTATTGATCAGGGAATTTTGTGAAAGGTGTCATTTTTCAGGAAATAGCGTAAGGAATTCAGAACTGGCAACCAAAATTGTATAAAGGGTCGTCTACATATTAAAATGAGTACCAACTTTGAAAATTCCAATGGCAACACCCAATTTTTTTATATAAAAATTTTTATCATCTTCAAAATACCCCAGATCAAAAATAAAATTTATTAATTTGCATTATTTGTTGAGATATAAGCATTCGAAGTTGAAGGCCCATAATGTTAAAAAAGTTTCACAAACTTTTATTTATACCTCCACAAATAAAATGAATTAAACCAACAATTTTTTTTCATTATATACTTCATAATCTTCCAAAAACAAACCACACAAGTTTTTTCATCAATTTTTAATTTTTATTATTTTTTTATTTAAATTTAAATAAGAAAAAATAAATTATGAATAGCAACCCCAAATTTTTGTTACATAAATCGATAAAGTGGATCAAGTAGAACCAAAATCCCGAATTTTTAATTCAACAACAATTATTTGCCGAGTTATTGTAAAAATACTGAAAAAAAACGAATTTTAGGGACCGTGTAAAAAATTACTTAGCAAATTGGATCCTAATTTGCATTATCGTTTGGTGGTTGAAAAGCGTTTTTGGTAAATGTTTATTCAAATTATTGATGTCTGTCAAATGTCTAAAAAACTTTTCTAGTTTCAAGTGCATACAATGTATTTTGTTTGTATAATTAACATTAAATTATATCGATTACTATGTTTTTGAATCTATGTTATTTCCAATATTATTTATAATTATTTTATTATAAAATTTCCAATAATATGTTATTTCCTCGATTTTTTAAAATTATTAGAGATTACTTATTTATTTAGTTATTTAATCAGTTAGTTATTTAGTCAGTTAGTCAGTCCGTTAGTTAGTCAGTCAGTCGGTTAGTTAGTTAGTCAGTCGGTTAGTTAGTCGGTCAGTTAATTAGTCTGTCCGTTAGTTAGTCCGTAAGTTAGTCAGTCAGTAAGTTAGTCAGTCAGCAAGTTAGTCAGTCAGTAAGTTAGTCAGTCAGTCAGTTAGTCAGTCAGTCAGTTAGTCAGTCAGTCAGTTAGTCAGTCAGTAAGTTAGTCAGTCAGTCAGTTAGTCAGTCAGTCAGTTAGTCAGTCAGTCAGTTAGTCAGTCAGTTAGTCAGTTAGTCCGTTAGTTAGCCAGTCAGTCAATTAGTTAGTCAGTGAGTCAGTCAGTTCACTGACTAACTAATTGAAAGTCAGTTAGACTCCCCCCAAACGAATTGAAAATTAATGCTTTAATATCTCAGCAAATAATGCAAAATGAATAATTCTTTTTTATACCTGGGGTATTTTGAAGTTGCTGAATATTTTTATGTAAAAAAAATTGGGTGTTGCTATTGGAATTTTCAAAGTTGGTACTCATTTTAATATGTAGACGACCCCTTATACAATTTTGGTTGCCAGTTCTTAATTCCTTACGCTATTTCCTGAAAAATGACACCTTGCACAAAATTCCTTGACCAATAGCAGCCGAAATATGAAGGGTGGATCGTTTTTTTTTTTCCCCAGCTGTACTAAAGTGCAAAAAAGAATAATATGCCGCTATTTTGTAATTTTATACGGGAAAGACTGCACTTTTCATCATGAAAATCGGTCAATGTATGTCTCTAAATCCACGAATTCGTGCCAAAACTTTAAGGTGATGGACTGGTAGGTATTCTGTTCGTATTTAGAGATGTTAATTGTACATTTGAAGCAAATATGATTTGAATAAATATTTAAAGTGGCTATATTGTCGTTTTTGGTGTAAAATTGAACCAATATCGTTATTAAATCTGTTAGTTCACGGATATCGTGTTTTTTCAATGTATCAAATTCAATTAATCAATAAATATGAATAGGCGAATATTACTTTAGATTTGATATCTCGCATGTGTCTAAACTTTGATCGCAAATTTTATTTTTGAAAAAAAATTTAGCAAATCAACAATTATGTTTCAATTTAGTTCAAAATATTATTAATATGTTTAGGGTGTTTTGTAATTCGTATATACAATTCTAAATTTTACAGTAAAAAAATATTGTTAATTTGCATGGTTATGTCGCCGAAAAAAACGAATTGTAAAGCATTGCTAGTGCAGGAGCTAATCCTAATGTTAAAACTTCGAAAGGTAAATCTCCTTTATATGTTGCTGTCTTGTAGCCGAATATAGCATTAATAGATGCAATAGTGATGTCATGATGAATCATGGTACACACTTGTATTTAGCTGTTGATATGGAATACATGGAAATTGCAATGCTTTTACTGAAAGCAGGTGCAAATTGTAATGTAGATAATGGCCAAGGAACTGCGTTTGAATGTTATGTCGAACAAGAAAGTAATTTTAGAAGAGTTCCTATGTTATTGAATATGTCTTTTATATAACAAATGATATTTATGATATATTAATGAATAATAGTAATTTCAAAGAGAAAATCTTAAAAAATTTTGAACTTTGTACACAAGCAATTCTTAATAAATTTAAAACTGTGACGTTGCACAAAATTTTACCAAGTTCCCTATTGCTGTTAAAAATATTTCCCCTATTAAAGAGAATAAAAATTGGAGGTGAAACGGAAACATGGCCTAATCATTGAAAATGTGTCATTCGTCTTGAAACCAATTTGGTTTGTACTGTAACATTATAAGATATGTCCAATTTGTATAGTCTATTCTGAAAGTTTTTAAGTATTATATTAAGGACCTAAATAACTAAAATGCTATATTTCAGCGTTATGTTGAATTTTCGAAATATTTGTGTGCACCTTGTGCTTGGTTCGAATTTTTGTTTTGCTTAAAACCATGGTTTATCACAATGAGACCCTCTTTTTGTTGCAAGAAAAAAAATTACATTATCGGCTTATTTTAAAGTACAAAAAATAAGTAGCGTTGATTTATTTGATAAACTTTTTATGAATTTGTATTTTTTTGGCAAAAAGTGTTTTTTGTCCATAATTTTAATTTTTGTCTTGTATAAAATACCATATATAGTCTGATTCATCTCAGGCGGCGATAGCCAGCGGGATGAGGGCACGAGGGGGCTGCAACAAAGTTTTTTAATTCTGTAATTTTATTCTATAATAGCAGATGAAACCACAGACTTTGCGCAAATCGAACAACTTTCTTTATGCGTCAGGTATGTTGAAGAAAAAAACAATGCAAACTAAGGAAGATTTTCTCGGCTTTGTTCCTATAAAAGACTTAACTGGTGCAGGTCTTACTGCAACTATATTGGAAACACTAATAAAACTTGGCTTTGATTTAAGCAAACTGCGAGGAGTCCAGGCTTTAGTCAAGGATAAATTCCCCGAAGCTCTATGCACACATTGCGTTTCCCATTCTTTAAATCTCTGTGTATCGGACTCAACTAAAATTCAAGGCATCCGAAACGCACTTGGAGTAATTTCAGAAGTGTGCAATTTTTTTCACAGGTCGGCTAAACGAAGTACTATTCTTACCGATAAACTAAAAGAGTTGAAACCGAAAAAAACAAAACTGAAATCACTCTCTGAAACTCGTTGGGTCGCGCGCCACGATGCAGTTCTAATGTTTAAAGAATTCATTGATCCTATAATAGCTGCATCAGAACAAATTGAGAGCCTTGCTGCAGACGATTCGTCAAAAAAGGCCTACATTCTTTTGCAAAGCGTTTGTAACTTTCCTTTTATCATATCTATATGCGTCGCAAATAAACTTCTTGGTTACACTGTTAACTTGTCCGAATATCTCCAAAGTAGCCATATTGATCTGACACATGCCCTAGATGAAGTTTCTGAAATACACAGCATGCTACAAGAAGTTAGAGAGGAGAACGAAATTAAGATTCAACACCTTTTTGTAGAAGCTGAAAACATAGCAAAGTGTAACGACATACAAGTGATAACCCCAAGAATTTGCGGAAGACAGAAAAACAGACCTAACATCGTACAGAAAACACCTCAAGATTATTACAGAGTGACTCTATTCCTGCCTTATTTGCACGATTTAATGTCTTCTTTAACCGAAAGTTTTTTGCCACACCGCCATGGCAATACGTGTACTTAGCAATTTTATTCCCAAAAACGCCGTTAACAAAAACTTCGAAGATATACACAAAGATTAGGTTGGTTGGTAGACATATATATTCAGGTTTGTGTGCTTGGTCAGCGACCCGCTTATAAACCTTCGTCAAGTAAGACAGACACAACAGACAACACACACACATAAGTGGATCCATCTAATTTTTAGAGACAGAGGCCAACTAGAGGATCCCCAGAATTAGATTGTCACCCCCAGAGGTATTGATTTGGTATGGGAACTTAGAGGACTTTCGGACCCAACAGATTTTACGAGCACGTACTCCGCATATACTCGGTAGGTCTTCAGTGGTACCGGGACTCGATCGCAGGACCTTCCGATCCCGAGACCAAGACGCTGACCACTAGGCTCACTACGGCCTACACAAAGAGTTCTATAGTAGAGTAGAGACTGAACCTGGCAACAGCACCATGGACCAACAAGGAGACAATATAGGGTGGCATGTGGGGGGATAGTGGTGGGGACCGATGGCCGAGTGATTTGGATCGCAGGCCATAACGCTAGCAGTCCGCACACTATAAGGGCGCTTTCTCACTTGACGACACGACACCGATATGTATCGGGTCCGATTCTGCACCGATTCCGTGTCGTTCGTCTAGCGCTTTTTCACTAAGCGATTTTCCACCGATAAAAACGTTATTTTTTCTCTCATTTCGTGCTCATCTGTTGCCGAGCGCGGACGTTTTTCTGTGACCTCGTCCTGCGCATTGAATTGTTCCTTTCAATAATACGATTTTTGTGTGTGTTTGGCGTTTATAATTAAAAATAGAACAGAATAGAATTATTATGAATACCCCATTTATTATTAATGATTTTATCTTTAAAAAAAATTTTTAAGTTATGGATGATTAAATATATTTTAGAAAAATATTATTATTATATATTATTGGAGTATATTTTTTAATGGGATTGAAAGGGTTAAAAACTTAATTTTTTGTTCTAAAAATCTAAAATTTGTGAAATAGGCTCATTATGCATCCAGAATGATACGGTGAAAAAATCTTAATTTTTTTAACTAAAATGTAAGTAACATTTTTTTGGAACTATAATTTTTGAAAAAATTATAACAATACTTTTCGAAACTTTATTTGTTAAAAATAGTTAAATTTTTAATCATTTAAACATGAAAGCATGAATAATTTAGGGGGGGGGGGCAATTTGTTTAATAAACTTTTTTCATATGGAATTTTCTTTTCACAATGTATTTCATATTTTCATTCAACTACAACAAACATTATTTAATTCTTCAAAAGACATGATTCTTCCATCTAACGCCACAAAAAGAAAATATAACTTGATAGAAAAATGTTTAGAGAATTCAAAAAAAATATTTTGAAATAGTGTGAGTTTTAACTTAGTGAGAAAAAAAATTGCAAGTTGATGATTCTGAATCATCAGGGTTAATATATTAGATTTTTTCAGATATTTTTAATAACTTCTCAATCCAATACTAAGTAAATATAGTTTCAAACGAATCCCATCACCATGGTTAAAGAAATGCCATAGTTATAAGGAATTTGTGGTCAATTTATAAGTCATCATTGTGTGAATACCTATTAAGCGGTGCCTATAAATGATCATTTGCCAGTTTACTTCGCACACTATGACTACACTTAGCTAGGGTACAAACAAAAAGTCAAGTGTAACTAAAGCACAATTGGGTGTATGCTGTTGTGATGAGCAAAAATTTTCATAAGGTATTTTTATGGCCATTACAAAGGGAATTTGCTCACTTTGCTCGAATCAGGAAAATAAGGTTTACCTGCTGCCTCCATGGGCCAGATCCGCATGTGCTTCTCAGCATTGCACGGCCGCGCGATCTGGTGTTGCCGGAATATTGCCTCTGGATACGCAAGTACTTCTCAGCATTGTACGGCCGCGCTATCCAGGGTCGATGGTAGTTTGCAGGGATTGGAGTAACGCGTTACTTGTAACGCCGTTACTTGTAACAGTTACTTTTTTTAGGTAACGACGCGTAACGCCGTTACATTTTTCAAAAAGTAACTGTAACTGTAACTTAGTTACTTTTAGCGGTAACGAAGTAACGAAAAATTCCGTTACTTTTCCGTTACTTTCCGAAGGCTGTCTGATGCTCATTTTGAAATTCCACTTCTAGAAGGGAACATTTCGTATTCCCGAGACCCGAAATACAAGCTTTTCTTGGGGGGGGGGGGGAGCAAAATAACATGTCCATTGTGGCTGCTAAAGGCGTGACGGCAGCTTTCAGCCAGAATTGTTAAAGTACGAATGTTTCTCCTTGTCTATGTTTACCTTTCCAAGTATCACATTATAAGATCCATAATTACAGGCATCTACCGAAAAGAAGGGTTTTGAAATAAATCACGCTGACTGTCAAGCAGGTT
>JAFNEN010000735.1:0-15000 GCA_019343175.1 Oedothorax gibbosus | reverse complement strand
AAGACTAACACTAAATATATAAATTTTCCCTTTCCTAGAATTCTCCTACACTTCAATTTTAATTCGTGATAAAGCGTCTGCATTCCCGTGGCGACTACCCTTTCTATATGATATAGTCATGTTGTACCTTTGCAACGCCAGTGCCCAGCGAGCGAGCTTTGCTCCCTGTGGTAAACCTTGTGTCAAGTAAGTCAATGGATTATGATCGGATAGGATTTCAATTTGCGAGCCGAAAATCCATGTATCGAATTTTCTCAATGCCTCCAGAACTGCATACGCCTCCCTCACAATTGTTGACCATCGTCTTTGCGTGGGTGAAAGCTTTTTACTAAAAAACGCAATGGGGTTCTCTTTACCATCACAGTACAGTCATTTTGAGCAAGGCATGCTCCTACTGCATCAGCTGAGGCATCGGTATATAGCTGAAAGGGTCTGTCAAAGTTCGGAGTGTATAACGCTGGCATTTCTGCCAACTTTTTCTTCAACTCCTGGAAGGATTTTTCTGCTTCGTTGTTCCACGGTGTCTCGTTTGGTACGCTCTTCTTGGTCAAATTTGTCAACGGGAGAACTATTGTAGAAAAGTCTGGAATATAGTCCCTATAATAATTTGCGAGTCCCATTAGACTGGGAGCTCTCTCTTTGTGGTCGGCCTAACAATGTTCTGAATTGCCTCCACCTTCTGAGGATCGGGTGAGTGAGTTCCCGAACCCACAATGTGTCCAAGAAAACGAACTCGTTTTTTCCCAAATTCACATTTTTCGAGATTAACAGTGAGTCCCACCTCTTGTAGTGTTTTGAAAACTTGATTAATGTGGTTGACATGTTCGCCCCATGATTCTGAAAATATGGCAACATCATCTATGTAGGACCTACAGTATTTCCTATGTTCCGAGAGAACCTTGTCCATTGATCTTTGAAACGTGCTCTCAGAGTTCTTCAGACCAAACGGCATGACGTTCCATTGATACTGTCCAGAATGTGTTACGAAGGCTGTGTATTCCTTAGCCTCGGGCTTCATGGGAATCTGCCAGTATCCTTTCGTGAGGTCGAGCACGGATATAAAGCTTGCTTTCCCAACGTCGTACAGCAACTCAGTGGCCCTCTTCATAGGATATGCGTCGGGAATTGTGTACCTATTTAGCTGTTTGTAGTCCACGCACAATCGTACACTTCCATTCTTCTTGGCCACGCATACTACTGGGTGTGCCCACTCACTCTCACTTGGTTCAATCATCCTTAGTTCTAGGAGCTCTTGCACTTGTCTTTCTACCTCTTCTTGTAGGGCGACCGGTACACGGTATGGATGTAGTCTCTTAAGCTTACAGTCTTCTGCACTCTTATTCCATGGCCTGGAACTTTGGCTTGCCCTGGAATTTTGTTAAATACATCAAGGTATTTGTTAAGGATACAGCCAGTTCTTCTTTCTGTTCTCGTGTCACGTCGACTTCTTGCCCATGCATGTGTTTTTGAATATCGCAAAACGATCTCTCCTTCTTGCTCGTTGGTGCATAAGATATATCTCCAAATTCTTCGTCCTGCTCGAAAATTAGACCGACTTGTTCTACTCTGGCGATGTACGGTCTCAGTTTGTTAAAGTGAAATTCTCTACGACTCTTGTCATCAAACTCTATCAAAGCAGAGTGGGGTCGTGTAAGTTGGACTACGGTTGCTGGGCCGAACCACGTTTTCAATAATTTGTGGGAGGACGAGGGGATGAGAACCAGAACTTTTTCCCCTACCACGAAGGTCTTCTCCTTCGATCTCAAATTATACCTAGACGTATAAGATTCCTGGGCCCTCTCTGTGTTTCCAGCCGCGATCTTATGAGCCGTCCGTATCCTTTCCTGTAAGTCATCAATGTATTTTTCGATGGAGGAGGAGGCCCCTGTAGGAATGTCCGATTCTCCTGTCCAGGCGTCTTTGATCAGCCCTAAGGGTCCGCGAGGAATTCTTCCGTAGACCAGCTGGAACGGCGAGACTCCCGTGGTACTGTGGGGTACCTCCCTGTACGAGAACAGCAAGAATGGTAAGTGAATGTCCCATTGCCGTTTATGCTCCTGAATATTTTTATTCAGCATTTCTTTTAGAGTCCTATTCCATCGCTCCACCGCACCCATACTCTCTGGATGACCCGGAGTTGAAAACCTTGGTGATGCTCCTAGTAAGTCCAAAAACGCTTTGGTCAATTTAGACGTAAAGTTGGTTCCCTGATCAGTGCAAATACTCCCGGGAAATCCAGTTCGCGTGAAAATTCCCATCAGTACGTCGCATGTCGTCTTCGCACTAATGTTTTTCACTGGTATGGCCTCCGCCCATCTAGAGCACAAGTCTACAGCACAGATCACAAACTTATGTCCTCTTGAAGACACTGGCTCCAGGGGTCCGATGCAATCAACGCTCCACACTTCGAACGGATTTTCGGGTCTTACTATCGGTGTTATCGGAATCCGATCTCTGTAGGTGACGCCTTTCCGCAGCTGGCAAACTCTACAGCTCTCGCAGAAGAGCTTGACATCTCTCTTGATATTTGGCCAGTAAAATGAGTATTTGATTCGCTGTTTCGTTTTCTGTTCTCCCAAATGTCCTGCTAGAGGAACTTCATGCGCCTTTGTAGCACGTACTGCCTCTTGACCATGGCAAAACCACTTGCTGAATTTCCTCTCCACCCACAACCTCTGTGTGGATCAAAACTTCATCCTGCACCCCGAAATTTTCTTTCTTCTCACGTGCTAGATCCCATGCCCCTTTCAATGTTTCATCTTCCTTCTGTAATTGGACAAATAGCCTTCGTTTTCCAATCGTCGTGTCGTTTCCTATGCTGGAAATCTCATTTGAAAGTGCGACCGGATGGAGCTCCTCTTCAACTTCATCTTTAACTGGAGAAAACTCACTGCCAAACAGCTCTATGTTTGCGTTCAAGGCCTCAAATGCTGACCAACTCACCAACATCTCACTGACTAGTTTCTCTGATATTGCACACGTGATCGGTACTTCGCCATGACGTCCATCATTTATTTTCATATGGATCACCTTAAGTTGGGCTAACTCTGTCTCTCCAAAAGCGGAAACAATTTTAATCTTTCCTGCTCCATCGCACAATAAGTCGGATATCAAGTCTGCCCGAATGACTGATATCTGGGCTCCAGTGTCCACGATCCCCTCGATCACATTTGCTCCACATTTTAAACTTATTTTCTTAAGTTCATTGATTTTCTCCTTGTGGTCAATGGGTGTAGACAGGAACAGAAATTTTTGCTGTCAAAATGTGTGGTGCTCCCTCCTCTATGGGTATGGGTTGGACGTCTACTCTATTCGTGGCTGCTTGAGTTCGTTGCCCCAGTCTTGGGCATTTGTTTTCCCAAATGTTCGTATGACCCGCAAGAGAAACACTGTAACTTTTTTCCGTCCTTCCTGGCCGTTTTGTCAGGTGTCCGTTGTTGAACCTTGTGTTTTCACGTCTTGCTTCTGGTCTTCTATTTTCATCTCGCCTCTGGGGGAAAGGTTCTCTGAAATTTTCCCGTCTTGGTGCTTCATCCTTTTGTTTATGGAAATTTCTTTTCTTGTAGTCAGGGTTGGGACCTCTTCTCACACCGCTCCGCAGATTCTCGAAAGCCTCAAATTTATCTGCGAGTTCACCTGGGTCGTTGCATTCCGCCCACTCATCCAAATAGTGATCTTTCAATTCTGGGCTCGACTTGCGCTTTAGTTGGTCCGCGATGATTAAGTCTTTTAGTTGATCAAAGTTCTGTATGTCGAGTTCAGACAACTATCCTTCAAAGTATCCCCTTAATTCAAAGTAGTAGTCTCTCCACGTACCTTCCGGTTTTTTCCGATGTTGGCAAAATAGCTGTCTAAATTTCTCAGCACTAAGTTTAAAGCGTCTCAGGAGCATGTCCTTTAGGTGAGTATAGTCGTTCGCCTCATCTTCTGATTCTCTGGCAATCAGTTTCGCCACATCCGCAGGCAAGGCTCCAATGAGGTAAGGTACCCATTGATTCTCCGGTATCTTCATGAATCTCAACTGTCTTTCGAAGATATTCAAGAATAAACCCATGTCGTCTTCTTTTGAGTCGAAACTTTGAATTAGTTTTCGTAATTCCCATCTGGGGCCCTCGACGTCCTCGTTTTGCCTGTTGGAAGCTGCTGTTCCCCTCTCGCTTGCCTCTGCCTGGAGTTTCAATTTCTCTAATTCGAACGCACGCTCCTCTTGTTCTTTGGCCTCTTGTTTGGCCAACGCCTTTTCTTCTGATTCTTTAGCCTCGTGTTCCTGGCGGTCAGTGATAATCTGTTGGTGTATGTCTCTTGCTTCTTCTTCTTTGTAACCATCGCTAGAAGTTATGAGCGCCCTTAATTTTATCACCGTGTCACTGGCCTCAGGCTGTGCACCAATCTCTATCGCTAAATTTATTAGATCACACTTTTTTGTTTTCAACAAAAACGCCATAATTATACTGTATCTGTAAAATTAGCTAACTTCAAAATGAACTGTCTTATCACTATCTTAACCACAAATTGAAATTTCTAAAAACGAATATGACTTATACGTAAAAGAAGATAGACAATATTTTTTTATAAGTGTTCATAAATTCACGGTCGAAGGGTAGTTATGACCAAATATAAATACCAGTATAAGCGATTATGACTACAGTTATAACTGATTAGTAAATACTCAAATTGAAAATTAAACACAAATGAGTCCACAATAAATTCTAAATAAAATATTCTAAGATTTGTCAATTCAAAAATATTTTCAGACCCACAAAATATACTCAAAATCTAATGAACACTTTATCAAACAACTAACTCTCAGCAAAAGAAAAAAAATGCAAAATGTTCTTGCATTAAAAGAACTAATTAAATAAAAATTTAAATTAGTTAAATTTGTGACAGTTTCATGTAAAATTCTCTCATATTTGGGAGCTAGTCGTGTTTAAAAGAACAGTCATTTCGTAACAACAAACTTTAATAAAACATAACAATCAAAACAATAACTCCAAAATATTTACAGTGCACATTGCTTAAATAGGCCAACAATTGCCCGGATGTCCAACGTCACAATATCACAGTGCAGCCCGGATGTCCAACGTCACAATATCACAGTGCAGCCCGGATGTCCAACGTCACAATATCACCGTGCTGCCACAGTGCTCCCCCCGGAGTTTTCGAGTGGAATCCGGAAACGAACAGTCCTGCCTCTCTTCGTCACATAAGCAGGTGGCGGTGGAAGACTTGGAGATGGACTAGGGTTTTCTGCTTCCTGCTGGCAACTATCTGTGGGCAAGAATGCTGGTTTAAGACGATCAAGGGATATCCATTTCTTAGACCCCTTTTGCTCCACGTAATAAACCTTTGGGCGCCGTTTAACAACGCGGAATGGTCCTTCATACGGAGGTTGGAGGCTCCTACGTACAGCATCAGTCCTAACAAAAACGTGAGTGCATGAATCAAGATTCTTAGGAACATAAATTGAGCGTGAACTATGCCACTTAGAGGGGACAGGGCGCACTTCGGAAAAAGCCTTCTGCAACTTAGAAACAAACTAGGGTTGCGAAATGTCATGCTTATGTCTAGTAAAAAACTCGCCAGGCAACCTTAAAGTTTGTCCATAAACTAATTCAGCAGAAGTATGCCCGAAATCCTCCCGGATGGCAGTTCTTAATCCCAAAAGCACCAAAGGCAAAGCATCAATCCACGTAGAATCCGAGTAGCACATTAAGGACGCTTTTATGGTCCTGTGTGTACGTTCAATGAACCCATTAGCTTTTGGATTGTAAGCTGCAGTTTGTAAGCCCTCTATTCCAAAACACTTTAAGAAATTTAGATAAGTAAATGATCTAAATTGACCTCCTTGATCAAAAGAAATTTGGGAAGGGGTTCCAAAGCGGGCTATCCAGTTAAAAATTAGAGCCCAACAAACCGTTTCGGTGGTCATATCAGCAAGTGGGACCACTTCGATCCATCGAGTATAGCGGTCAATGACGGTCAAACAGTATTTAAACGTTTTGGCCAAAGGTAAGGGACCTATAAGATCCAAGTGGATATGCTGAAACCTAGCATTAGGCACAGGAATCGAACCAAGAGGAGAGGTCGTATGCTTATGCACTTTAGCCTTTTGACAGGATAGGCATGAGCGACAAAACTCAGTTAAGTCCTTCCTTACAGACGACCAAACATACTTTGCCGTTACCTGCTTGATGGTTGCACGAGTGCCGACATGAGCCAAATTATGAACAGATTCGAACACCTTGCGCCTGAGTGCTTTAGGTATAAAGATACGTACTTTATCGCCTGACACATCACAACACACAGCACCAGTGAAACCAGGTAAATTAACATGTTTAATACAAAGGCTGGATTTAGAAGGGTCATCCAAAAGTTCACGCAACTCATCGTCGGTCTGCTGCTTTTCTACAAGATCAGAAAAATCAAATGTTATAGGCATTTCAATTGATTCAATTCTTGACAGAGCGTCTGCAACAAAATTCTGAGACCCCTCAATATAACGTACGTCAGTAGTGAACTGTGAAATGAATTCTAACTGACGTAAACGTCTCGGAGAATACTTCTCAGAACATTGTGCAAAGGCGTAAGTCAAGGGTTTGTGATCAGTAACCACATGAAAAATACGACCTTCTAACATATATCTAAAATTAACAACTGACAAATAAATAGCAGTAAGTTCCTTATCAAATACAGAATATTTTGTTTGGGCATTATACAATTTCTTAGAAAAAAATGATAAAGGAACAAAACCTTTTGGCGTCACTTTATGTAAAGGCCCCGCCACTGCGAAATCACTTGCATCTGTAAACAAAGCAAGGTCGCAATCTGGCTCAGGATGGGCTAGTTGTGTAGCATTTACAACTGAAAGTTTACATTTCTCAAAAGCCTCGTCTAACAGTGGTGTCCATTCAATTAGGCTTTTGTCATTTTTCTTACGACCACGAAGTAGATGATTTAGTGGAGCATGCAAGTCAGCCGCATGGGGGACAAAACGCCGATAAAAATTAACACAGCCAGGGAATCTTTGTAAATCCTTAATGGTTTTAGGCTTAGGGTAATTTGTGATCACCTCTGTTTTATCGGGCAGAGGTTTACATCCAAAATCATCCACCAAGTGGCCAAGAAATGACACTTCACTTACTCCAAAAGTACACTTATTGACATTAATTGTAAGACCAAATTTAAGTAATCTTTCAAAAATTATTCTTAAATGCTTAACATGTTCAACCTCATCCCTGCTTGCAATGAGGACATCATCGAGGTAAGCAAAGCAAAAATCAAGGCCAAAAAGAACCTCATTGATAAACCTTTGAAAGGTCTGCGGAGCATTACATAATCCATAAGGCATAAATAAAAACTCAAAAAGCCCAAAAGGTGTAATAACTGCAGTTTTCTCGATGTCAGGCGAGAAAACTGCAGGGATTTGGTTAAATGCACGGACTAAGTCAATTTTACTGAAGATTTTATTGCCTGCCAAACCCTGAGTAAAATCCTGAAGATTAGGCAATGGGTACTTATCAGGACGAGTTTTAGAGTTCAAAATGCGATAGTCAACCGTAGGTCTCCAATCAGAGTTGTTTTAGGGACCATGTGTAAAGGGCTGACCCAAGGACTTTTGGAAGGTCTACAGATCCCGTGCTCGAGCATAAAGGCAAACTCATCTTTAGCTGCTTTAAATTTAGCTGGATGCAACCTTCTAGCTTTTGAGCAAACGGGAGGCCCTACAGTCTGAATATGATGCACGGTATCGTGCTTAACCTTGAGGGGCTGAGATTGAACCTTTGTAATCTCCGAAAACTCACTAAGCAGTTCGTGAAACCTACCACTAGTGCTTATTACAGTTTTTACACTGGAGGATAAAGTGGGTAAAACTTGACATACACTCTTGCAAGAAGTTGTAAAATCGATTAATCGCTTATTGCGAATGCCCACTAATAAACCAAACTTTTGTAAGAAATCAGCACCAATAGGTTTGGAAACATCAGCTATGATAAAAGTAAAGGTGAACCTCCTTCTGAGCCCAACATCGACGACAAGCAGCTTTGAACCATACGTCTTTATGCATGTACCGTTAGCAGCATTTAAGGTATACCTTGAAGGTGTGCGACTACCTTTAAAAGTCCTTGGTAGTAAGCTTACATCTGAACCACTATCAATTAAAAAACGTAATCTGGTTTTGCGATCAGACATAAACAATCGGTGACTTAGGTTCTCACTTTCAGCCGGGGTCACCAATTCCGAACATGGGCTACCTAGTTTTTTGAAACATAGGAACAAGGATCAATACACCTTTTAGCTTTATCGGCAAAATTCTTATGGTACCAGCAAAGACCAAATTCTTTTGACTTATTGCCCTCTGCCGCACTGCGTGAAAATGAACGGCCGCGAGAACGACCACGAAATTTTTGGTTTTTTAGCAGTATGTCAACTTTAATGTGCAGAGACTGAACTTCTGCCGCAAGACCATCTACTTGAGACTGCAAGGCCAAAACATTGGGTCCTGATGAGCCAGTGGGCAAGTCAGTTCGAATTGAGTCACAGAATTGACTCTTTTCGAAGTTGGTTACATCAAAAATCCTATCGGCTACTGTAGCCAAGCCAGCTAAACCCTTATCATCCAGTGTACTTAAAATAGACTGGACAGAGCTGGGCATATGCGATAGCCAAATAGATTTCAAACCACTTTCCGAAAAACCCGCGCCGGCTTGCTCACGCATTCTACACAAAAAGGCAGAAGGTTTAAGGTCTTCCAAACACAAATCTTTGAGCACAGTTTGAATGCGCCGAACCTCAGAGACAGTATACTCCTTAATCAACCTATCTTTAACAACCGTGTACGGTGTTTTCGGATCCGGTGAACGGATCAAATCCGCTACGACCAACATAGTTTGTTGGTCAAGAGCGGCTACCAGGGATAGAAACTTTGTAGTCTCAGAAACAATTCCGCTTAATTTGAAACTTGCCTCAATACTGGCAAAGTAAAGTTCAGGAGATCCTTCTTTGTTTGACTGTTTAAAAAGTAACAGTCAAAACAAACACGAGTAGTAGTAGTAGGAAAATGGGGAGGCAAGCCAGGCTGGCGCGCTTGGCGCAATCCAAGCCTGGCGCGCCTGGCGCGCTCCAACCTCGCAGATGGAAGGAATGGTAGCCACGCCCCCACGTCAGATCATGTATGAACACGGAGATGAGTGGTTTTTGGGGGTGACGTCAGGGGAGTTGAGTTGTTTTAGTTTCGTTATAGAATAGGTTTATATGACGTATAGTCTTATGACATGAGTTGATTCGTTATAGGGTAGGTTTATGTGACCGTAGGTTTATGTAGGTTTACAAAAGCTATATCCCCATTAAACTAATAAAAAATAGCGAAATACTTAAGTAATTTAAAAATATTTATAATTGTCGAAATAAAAATATGAGATAAAAGCATATAAATATTAAAATAATTATATATATTTTAGGAGTAGGTATTCATTTTCAAGTCATTAAATATAAATCAACTACGCCTGTCACTTCAATTATTCTAGTCCGTACTTCCACTATTTTTATTTATCAAAATTTCCTTCTAAACTTTAACGGTTTCATATTTAATTTATCGAAAATTATTAAAAGTGTCATATACTTTTATTCTAGACTAAAAAATTCATTAATAAAGTTGAATGAAGTACATTTTACTCTTTCAGTCTGAATTTATATAGCTAAATGTATATATGTTTTTGATACTAAAGTACATTTCATGTAGATATTTGTTAAAAAATGATTTAGAGTTTAAAAAGTTTTAAAACTGACTATAAAATTTTAGATAAAATAGGACAGAAAAGAGCATTAGGTAAAAAAGAATTGTTAATTTGAATAAGAGCTATATAGCTATTTTAAAAAAATAATATTTATCACATGCCATAAGAATAAACATCTACTACCTGCATGATTTTGTAAATATCAACAACATTTTATTATAAATTTATATTAAAACCATAATATTGATTTATAAAAAAAAATTACTTACATGCTTAGTTTTCTTGATATGAGGTTCCACATTTATTGAAGAAGCTGAAGGTTGTACATCCCATACCGGTTGATTTACTACCCATTCATCGATTAATTCCGCAGCAATTAATTTTTCCTCTAATTCTTCGTTAGAAATTTCAAATTCAGGAAACTAGAAAAAATTAACACTATGAAACAAAATTTATACATCGAACTTATTTTAAGCAATCAAAACTTAATTTTAATTTATTAACTTATTTTACGTGAGAAACTCAGGTTTATGATTTATTTATTTATTTTTTTTTACAAATTTTTTATCGCTATGAACCAAAGCAAAATTTTACATAAGAGTAATTTTTTATATATTTTTAAGATTTTTCTAAGATTTCTATCTCTAATTTATTCATTTTTCATAAGACTTTATCCCCAAACATATTTCAAATTAGATCATGTTTTAAGAATATTTACACTTATATTAAATTTTATAGACGATAGAATTTTATAAATAGTAATATAATATACTAACTTTATAAGTTGAGAAAACTTTCCAAATTGAATAACAAATATAAATTTGAAATGGTATCTCAATTTCAAAACACATTCACAATTATACTAAATTTCTTAGTCATTAATAAGCATAGGTAACTTTACCTTTTCACTAACCAACAACATAAATTTAAAATATTTCATTTTAAAGAATATTTTCAATTATATTAAATTTTATAGTCATTAATACTTAGAAAAAAGTTTCCATTTTAATAACAAGTATAAATTTAATATAATTGAAACTCTTTTTTTTTAAAATGAAATATTAAAAAGTAATTAATATTAATTATTTTTAAAGATAAGCTTCGCCACTTTTGAGGATTTCACTATGTAATTATTTAAAAGTCCCAAGTATGTTTCTCATAGAGTATTGAAGATAGAGCTGCTGCTGGACAAAAACCGGTTGGCCAAGTAAAGCCATCGATCTCTTTGTAGTAAGCGTAAACAAACTAATATTTAGATGATTAGTCCATTGGTCGTCGGCCTAGTCATCCCCTACAAAAATACTATATATAGAGCGTATAGCGACATACCATTACATCCAAGACAGATTCACTTGAACTGGTGTGTTAGAAGTGTGTTTAAAAGAACTGGTGTGTTTAAAAGTTTACATCTTGTGTGGAAGCTGTTTTAAATGTCAGTGTCACTTTTATACAAACCTATTTTTTAAGGTACATTATCAAAATGTGTCGTCTTCAGTGATCGAAATTTGTGCAGTCTTTTTTAGAGTGTTCATAAACTCGAACATCAGAGAAACGTAATTTTGTATTAAACAATAAAATAATACCGAGTTGTTTTCCGAATTGCTAAAAATAATAAACTATTAATATAGGATACATATAGAATTTGTATAAATTAGTAATTATCTATTAAATTCCATTTTTTCTCAGGAACTAACGCAAAGTCGGGCAATCGGAGTCTCAAAACAATTAGATTAAGGGAAATAGGGGTAATGACTAATGCTATTTTTAAAAGAAAGAGGAAAAAAAGAAAAGCATATGTATAAAATATAAGATAAGTATCTAGAATTTTAAATGAAATATTGAAAAGTTAAGTTGACATTTAGCTTTATTTTAATCTATATGAAATAGATTGATAGATAAGTTTTTAATAATTGAGCAAATTTTCTTGTTTTCGCATTTTTTAGGTTCAACTAGAAGCGTGTTTTGTATGAAAATCAGCTTTTTGTGTCATTTTTATGCTATTATAAATATGAGCTTTTTTTTTTAAATCTAAAATTGCATTTTAAGTTTTTATACGATTAATAAACTAAAAAATCTTAATAAACTTAAACATACTTTTATGAATAAACGAAATGTCTGAGGTTAAACTTACGTTAAAATAAATTCTATTGTTAAATTCCAGATCTTCTTATGAAAATTATTAAAATTTTGCACATTGCATTTTTAAACATATGAGATTACTCTCTTTAGAGGTCTTTAAAAAATGATAGTCTCAATCAAGTATTTGAAAAGAGTTGCTAAGATTAATTACTTAATCAAAATTATGAATGATTAACAATGATTTATTAAAAATTGAGAATTATTAAAAATTATTTTTAAAAAATCCCCCCCCCCCTCAAAAAAACCGGATTACCCCCCCTATGGAGGAATTCTGGATCCGCGCCTGATTCAATGTAAAAAATATATAGATATACAGGTTCATGCACAGCAACTCATGGGACTGTTACACACCTTGACGGTTCTGGTAATGTTTGCCGTACTTACGACGTCGGATGATTGCATTGGCAATGTTAAGTCAATTGGATGTTTTCACTTGCGACCGGAGCGAAAATCTGTACTTCAGTTTATACCTGTGGTTTTCAATCGAGTAGTAACAATGTACGGTTTTAGCTTATATAGAGCATAATAAACATCAAATTGACTTCAGGGCGAATGAGCCTGAATGGCCACAGGTCTCCAAACCAAAGTGCCTCTGTGTTAATCCAATGGAAAAAATATTTTCTAATCCACATTTCTTTGGCATTATTGAATAGTTTTACAGGGTTTTTTTATGTGATAAATTTAACTGACTTACAGGTCTCTATTATACCACTTTTGTTGATTTTTTTTTTTAAATTTTCAATAAATATTTTTATTGCAACAAAATATTTGAACCAATTTCAAAAAGTGGAATTATAGAGACCTGTAAGTCAGCTACATTTATCATATAAAACAAACCGTTTGTAAAAATATTCAATATAGCCAGAGAAATGTCACAATGTGGTTTAGGAAATATATTTTTTTTCATTGGATTAACACAGAGGACTTTGGTTTGGCCACCCGCGGTCATTCGCTGTTAACATTGAAACTACGATCGTCCAGTACCGTAAGTATGGCAAACATTTCCCATTGCATGTGAAACGGACCATACTGTTCAGTAAATTTGTACCTATTTTGAATTAAGTATATTAAATTCCACCACTTAAATATAATATTTGATAAATATTTTAATTTTGGAGAGCAATAAGCTTTCATTTATATTTGATATATTGTTGATTAAATATAATATTTGATTGTCGAAATTGGATGTATTTAACACTATTGTTTATTATTTTATATTAAAAGGTTAACTATGTGAACAATATTTTTTCGCAAGATTTATGTGTAAGATTTCTACGTCAATTTGTTAATATATAAATGTAATTGTCTAATGGGTTAATAATGTATAATTCTATTACTAATATTTGATATGCATTAAATATTCTACATTATTAGTTAAAGTTAATGTTCTGTTCATAATTCTTTTCTAATCTTCGAAATTGTTCCATTGATTTTTCTAAATGTTCCTAATTTTTTTGTTTCCTATTATTACAAGTAGGTCAAAAGATACTTACAGGCTAACTTTTTATCAACGAATCACAGATCCGAATGTGTTAAGATAGTATTTTACTTTAAAAAGTTGGGTTCAGGGTTGCTAGATGAAATTTCTAAAAAATAGACGTGTTGAGACTTAAAAAGCCGAAATTTATTAAATGAGTCATTGGCAAAACAAGATTTATAAACAATGTCCTCATCCTTATCACTGTCTATAAATTAGTTTTCCAATTTTTTTTTGTTTCTAAGTTATTCAATGCAATGTTTTGAAACAGAAGAGTAATAAAAAAATCAAAATGTTATTTAATCTTTTTGAAATTCTATCCCAAAACTCGTTCTTTTACTTTAAGAAATATTTGCATTATTTTGGGTTTTATAAAAACTATATTTAACAATTTAAAAATTAAAAGTGCCAAGATTTTTTTTATAACTTTTTTTAATTGTCCTTCATAAAATGTGTCCACGCCGTGGATATCAGTTATTTATGCTCTAAAATAAAATTAAATATCGCAACCAGCCGTCAGTTTTTAAGTTACCTTGATTAGGATTCAATTGTGCTTGATTATTTTAGTGTTGCTGTAGAATTTTTTGTCTTTGATATTGTGGCGGTTCACCACACACGCAACCTCAATATGCCGTCAACAACTAGGTCAACCACGGTTGCTACTCGCTGCTAATGCACTCAACGCTGCACACGGCTCAACTCAACGTTCCATCCACTATTCCAGATTACAACGTTAATAGTAGTATATAAGCCGAGGTAACTCATCTCCACCTTGAGGATCTGTAGCTGCCTCAGTAACCAACCCACAGTCTACCAAAAGGATCCTCAAGGTGGAGATGAGTTACCTCGGCTAAAATACTACTATTAACGTCGTAATCAAGAATAGTGGATGGAACGAGATGGTAAATCAGCGCCACCTAGTTGTTGATGGCATATTGAGGTTGCGTGTGTGGTGAACCGCCACAGATCCTTTTGGTAGACTGGGTTACTGAAGCCGCTACAATATCTTCATTTGGCTACATCATTTATCCACTCTGTGAATTGAATTATTTATGCAACTGTACTTTTTTTTTAAACTTATTATTTACTATCGCAATCTTCATTTAAGTGGTTTATTTTCACACTGAACTCAGCATGTTTCTATCAGCTAAGCATTTTGTTCTAAAAATCAAAATTGACATTTTGTTCACTCTGTGGAAAGGCTTTAGTAAAGGAGGATTGTCTAAGTGGGCATGCTTTTTCAATTGAACAATAATTTAAATTAAGATTTTTAAATTTAATTTAAGATTTTTTAAATAATGTATTTTGCTTTTGCTTCAAATCACTAAAAATTGCAATTACCGTAAAACTGTAAAACCCCAATTACGCATGATCATGAATGTCCACTCCGTGGAAACTATCGTCTATTCACAGTGGGGACCCACTAATTATGAAAATAGATAATATACTCGTTAAATAGTATTTTAATCATTGCGAAGTATTTTAGAAAAATGGATGAAAGAAGGTTTTGTACGCTAAAGCCGTCGGGCCTTTAGACACCACAGATTTAACCAGCATGTCTATCACGAGCATGCAGTATACTCGGGTATTTTAGTTGGATTAGCTGCATATTTCCGTCTGTAGGAAACAGGGCCTTCTTGATCTTGT
>JAFNEN010000733.1:205000-206173 GCA_019343175.1 Oedothorax gibbosus | reverse complement strand
TTACAAATTTGATTTTTGACAAACTTTTTCCTCCAAAATCTAACATAAAAAAAAATGCTGAACTTCCTCCTTTCAGGATCAGATTTACTGTACGGTCCCCCTTGGCGCGATTTTTTCCGGATTTGGCGATAAATATTTTTTTCTGGTAACCTCTGACTTCGACTGAAGATTCTAATTCTGACTTCGCACCGATGACGTTTTCCCTATCGTTGGACGCAACCCTATCGTTGGTTGAGTTTTCATAAGAAATATTCCCATAGGATCTTTTCTTGGAATCGTGGTTTTTAAAAAAAAGTCGCCGGAGATTTGGCGCGATTTTGGAAAGTTAGCCAAGGGGGACCGTACAGTAAATCTCTACCCTCATTTCAACCTGAGCAGATATGATAAACAGTAAATTTCTAAAACGGTCATTTTACATCATTCTCAAGTCTTGGCTATCAAAAAGGTAAACTAAAAATGCAGTGATATTTGGTGCTACCAGAAACAACATCTCGCTACAGTTTTTCAGTGAAAAAAGTATTATTGTGAATGGTGGTCAGAAAGTTTATAAATTCATTTCAATAATTAATTAGATTTAGTTAATAATTTCATTATAATTATATTAATGAACAATAAAAACAATCGGAAATTTATTTATTAATCAGAGAAATTAAATTACTCATTATAAGTTTTATATAAAAATCTATTTCGCAAAAACATCATTTCATGAAATACAAAACAAATAATTAGTAAAATATTAGTGACAATAGTTTTAAAAATTATGGAAAATTTTACAAATTAATGTATTTACAGAAAATAAATAAGCAAAGAAATTACTTTTTTAGTCCAATCAATATAAATAAGTGATCAATATTTGTGGTATGACGTGAAACCAAAAACAGGGTTCGGCTTTCGGCGTGCTACCCTCCGCCCAACACGTATATTATTCATTGACAACGCATGACATCCTTTTCCTTTATATTTAACCTTTACGTGAGCAATTCCTATTGATATTAGATTGCAAAATGGATAGAAACAAAAAATTCAATACCTATTTCAACCGGATACTACACAATGGTTTCGTTATTTCAAATAAGATAGTAAGAATCCGGAGAGTGTTACAGTTAAAAAAATTTTGCTCAAGTGTCTGAAATTCACAAACAAAAATTTGACTACTCATTCATTAATTATATT